>JAQIXP010004653.1:0-11275 GCA_034700285.1 Proteroiulus fuscus | reverse complement strand
ACTGGTCATTGTTGCATGACATATTCACAAATCTTTTTTAGAAATTGTGGCATCTTATGATATTGTTAGTTAATTAAAATTTGCTCATTCATCCAAGTGCTTATTTGACGAAGATAGCGCCCAAAATACCAATTTTTTTAGAGTCCAATGTAATTTTATCAGGTATAGATTTTTGCAGTAAATGGATAGAGAGTAAAATTTTAAGCAGGACTTAAAAGTCAAAGATGTATGCATTAAATAAGAGGGATCGAATGAATGCTATTGAAATACTCTCTTATATAATGATCGGCATTTACATCTGAGGTGAGGCATAGGGGTGCGCGGGGGGGGGGGAAGGAGAGGGCAAATGGTGTCACTTATCTCCCCCAAATGTGGGAGATGTGAGTAAAATTTTCCTAAATAACACATAAGAACAATGAAAAAAAAATCACTCTTTTCAAAAAAATTTGCACCCCTTTATCATACACCAACACCATGCGAATGCATATGATCCGGGGCTTGAGGACGTACAATAGCGGACCCAGGCATTTGATTTTGGGGGTAAGGGCGATGATTTTAAGATTTTTATATATACATAAATGCAAAAATTGACTCAAAATTGCGCGGCAGGCGATTTTTTATTGCTCAAAAACACTCAAAATATGCAATGGGAGCCAACTCCTGATACAGGTAATGTGCAAATTTGTTAGAAAAATATGCATCCGGGGGGGTGGTGAGGGGCATGTCTGTCTGGGGGAACGGGGCGAGGGTACTCCAGGGAAGGGTAACGGCCCACCTGCCCCTCCCCCTCCCGGTGCCCAAATCTATATAAATGTCCTGATTGTGTGACTGACTGACTAATTCATCGCCCAGCCCAAACCTTTGGCCCATAAAACATGAAATTTGGACACAATATTCCTTTTATGACGTAGGCACCCACTAAGAAGGGATTTTTCCAAACGTTTACCGCTCGTTTTTTCGCCACATTTTGCCCGATTGCACGGCTCACGGGGCAAAAAAAAAAAAAAAGAATACATCAAGTTTTAGTAAATTGAACTGTCCTTCATAAAAAATCAAACCCCGTCAATTTATGTTCAGCCATTATCACTTAATATGTACCGTTAGTTAACATGGAGATTCCCATAGGAGCATGCATTTTTTAAAAGTGTGGACAGCCCCCTTAAGCATCAAATTTGTAAGAATTTCAACCAATTTCACCTAACTGCAAGTCAATTTCATGTGTAACAACTTTTTATGACTGTATTCCCTGGTAGACAAGATGGTATATTTTAATGGAGGAATGTTATGGCAAATTAGCTATTAATCAAATGAAAATGCATTTTTAACATTATTATAATTTTGCTTAAATGGAAAAAAATGCTGATGGCATTCAAGAAAACTTCCAATATTTAATTGTTTTGCAAGGATGAAATAGTAAATGAAAGTTGAAACTGCACAGAAATTAAATTCTGAAGTTTTGCTCACAATTAAACAAAAAATAAAGAAATATATGATAAAATAAAACGAGCTGTAATAGTTAACAGCAGATCGTTGTAATATCGTATTAGTACACTTTTGTAAGTAAACTAATAAATGTAATAACTTTCTCTTTAAAAACGTCACTATAGTCTATCAAAGTTTTTGTTTTTAACATGTTTGCATGAATCCCCATTTGTGAATATACGACTCCTAATTGTATTTCCAATTTAAAAACTATAACCCCCAGTATTTTGCATTCACCAAAATTTTCAAAACTTAATCTATTTTAATCCTTGCACATTATTTCAAATTGTTTCATTTTTTTTTTTTGAAAAACATTACAAGACAGTATCGGTATTTCATTGAAATTCATTTCATTACAAATTTAATTTATCAACCCTGTTTAACCTAAATAACCCAAGCCCAGTTTGTTAATTAAGTTACATTCTCGTGGAATAGGCTATATTACACAATGTACATGTACATAATTTCTAACATAAATAACCTTAGTGCAGGTTTTGATTCTGCCAATTAAACACACCAGACATTAAAAATACTGGTATTAGCCCCAGTAAAAAAAATCCTGCAGTTTTTTTTCGAACTTTTTGCAGTTTATTTGCAGTCTTAAACTGCAGAAAAACTAGTTTTTTAGAAGGTTTAGTAAACAAAAACATACATAATTGTGCAGTTTTTTCTGTAAAAACGTGCAAGTTTTTTTTTCTACAGTTTTTCTGCAATTTTTATACAGTATTTTTTGTATTCTTTCCGCAGTGTTTCTGCATTTTTTCTACATTCTAGTGATACAAAAAAACTGCAGAAAAATACCAAAAATACAGAAAAAACTTGCATGTTTTTTTTTTAAAGAAAAACTGCACAAATTATGTGGTTTTTGTTTCATAAACATTCAAAAAAACTACAATTTTTCTGCAGTTTATGACTAAAAATAAACTGCAGGGTTTTTTCACTGGGAAAACACAAACAAAACAATGCAATTCATTAAAAATATAATATGATCAATAATGATAAACCCTGTTAAAAGGAATTATAAAGAAAATACACATTCTTATAATTACCTGGATCATGAAATGGTACTAGAACATAGTTGTGCAAAAGCCTTTCTCGTCTCTGCAAAACCGTATCCAAAATCTTGGCAGCACCATCAATAACTTGCACTAAATCATCATACATGGAGCCCGTCACATCAAAAACAAAGGCCATTGTCACAGCTCCTTCTTCGGGAATTTCTCCAACTTCGTAATTAAACTCCTCCAGATCAATCGAGGATATTGGCACATCGCTGTTTTCACATTTTGTCTGTACAGAAATCCAACACAAAACTACACTAACAGCACAGAACTTGACAAGTATGGTCATTTTGAGTCCAAAATGATAAAAAAAAACAAATAAAACAAGCAGCAGCAGTTAATAGCAAATTGTTGAAGTATCCATTTAAAAGAATAATTAAAGACAGATTTTTATACTCGTACAAAAGCCATTGTCCTTGCTTCTCTTAAGCATGTCTGCCATCATTTGAGGTTCTCAAAATATGAGTTCTTGCCCTTCCACTCAATCTTCATCTCTCGCATATCAAATTTCAGGATCTCGAGTTCATATATGCAACAGCTGCTTGTTTCTCCCCGCTTTTGACCTTTGAACGTACTATACCCTATATAATGTAAAATAAAAGGCATATTTTGGTGTCACTTAAGCTCAGTAGCTTGAAAGATCTTGATACAGATCATACAGACATAATTTATAGAACGTCAGGAGGAGTAGTTCAAGGGCGGTAGAATTTATTATGACTTGTCATTTCGTCTTTATAATTAAATATGAGATATCATCTAAAATGATGTGAAATTAATACATTAGCTTCTTAATGACCAAAAAAAACCAACCATACATACATATACATAATTTGCAACACCACATGGCCGGACAGAATTAAGTTTTTATCAAAGCAATTAGCTAGAGCTAGTTTAACAATACATCGTTTACATCAAGAAAAACTGCTTAAAACAGGATGTCAATTGCTTTGATATAATAACTTCCCTTATTCACATAGTTTCCTGATGACTATCTATTATCCTTGATTTTTTTATTTTCATCAAAAAATGAAGTTAATTCAACTTAGCTAAATTCTTCCCCTGAGTAAGTACAGGATGCCGACCATTTTTAAAAAGTATTAAAATGGGGAGAAGAAAGTCGATCATTTATAATAAAAACCACACGTAGGGCCTACAGTAGCGAAATAAAATAACTTAATCCATACAATGTCGTAAATCCAGAGTGATGACCTAAGTGATGTTGATTCTGAATCTAGAAAGCCTAATGAAAAGATATCAGAGAAGTAATTTGGATGGGGCAGGCCACAGGGGTGGGCGGTGGGAAGGGGCTGTCGACTTTTGAAGTCTAAAAATAGACGGTCACTTGCAGTGGCTTCGAAGCTTGGTGGTCATTTGGGAGGAAAGGGGGAGAAAAGTCGAAGGGGCCATAGCCGAGCCCTTACAAGAAGTGCATAACTTAATTTTTAATTTGTTTGTATCATTAAATCCTGATGAAATAATTTGTCTATAAAGTCAATTTAAAAAAGTAATTATTCTCCTCAAAAAACAAAAACAAGTTTTTTTTGACAAAATGGCCGGGGCTCAACGCACGTGCACATTCCAGCAGATTAAATGTAATTGGCACGTGCATTGAGTTCTATTTTTGGAACAACAATTTCTTCACGACACTGCAGCTTTAACTGGAAAAAAAATAAGAAGAGCAATATATAATTAATAGCAAGGAACTAATAGCAAGGAGCTTTTATTATGTACACATATTACACCAATCAATGCCATATACCAACAAAAAAGTTGGCATGGGTATATACATATATTTATACAAATAATCTACCTACATTCAATAAAAACGTGTATGAGCTAATATTATTAGGACTTGCCATGTCTTTGGGCATCAATCCAACTTTTTATGGCTTATAATTGGATGTGATAGGCAAAGGGAAAGAAATACTGAGGGAAAAGATGACAAAATTAAAAAGTATTTTTTGCAATTTTACACAAATGTGGAGAAGAAGAATCATTTGCATTTTAGAAAACAACCCTATGAAAGCAAATAAGGATAGCTAGAATTAATATTGCATGTTTTTCTTTCATAAAACTAGCTTACTAGGCCATTGCCATCCTCCTAATGATATGTGAAGGAACCAATTATAAAAAGCAATAACCCTGGTCCAATCAAAACATGGGCCATGCACTTATTATCGCAAATGAAGTCAAGTCCAATAAAAATCAAAGTTCACATCGATCAAATGTGCTATATTACGGTATTAAGCAAACACTAAATGGTACAATACACAGAATAGGAGATTTCTGCACACAATAAATACTGAACACGAATTAATTCACAATAAAGAGTTGTTTCTTGCATAATGGCTCTTGGGGATGGTGATCGAGGCTTCAAAATTTAGTTAAAAAATTTATTTTACAGAAAATGAATGGTGTAACTAAATTTTGAAGCCTCGATCGCCATTCTAACACTTCCCAAGAGCCATTATGCAAGAAACAACACTTTATTGGGAATCAATTAGTGTTCAGTATTTATTTTTACGGAAAATGTCAGTGATTATTCCACTTACCAATCACAACTGCAATATAATTAAAATTTCTAAGTATTTTCCCAATGCATAAATATCACATTTATTTAAGCACTGTTTTCAGGTTTTCACAAACTCAATACAAAACAATGAATAAAAACACTGACAGATTGAGCCATTTGCATTTAACATAATTATTTTGATAGTTGGCAATTAAGCCTGCATATATTTGCTTGAACATCAAGCAATTTTTTTTTAAAGTCAGTAAAAATCAGCAGCATTTGCCCACATTAACGATGCTTGCATTTCAACGAAAACTAGACCAACAAAATGGTATCTACCAATGAGAGCATATAGCATTTTAACTACCACATTTGGTGATATATATACTTGCATTTAACAATTATTTTCAAACATTAAACTGAAGCAGGCCTTTTAACATCATTGCACAACCTTAAAGAGTAACAGTTATTACAAACAAGCTAGAAACAAAATTATAAAAGCCGACGACTTGTCCATTGTCAGGCAACAATTATTTGCAAATTAGGTTTATCCTACATAGTTATGAGGATAATTTCAATCACAACCCTTTTTCAAATTAGTTAAATTAAAAACAAAATTAACAAAAAGCTAGTCTAATTCCTTAAAGGTGCATTCCCATACAATTTCTTGTTCAAAAATGGGGCTCAATGCAAGTGCATATTAACTAAAAATGCATTTAGTCCCAATTTGAAAAAAATTTTGTGAGGAGAATGCACCTTTAAAGCTGCACTGTCCTGAAGAAATTTTTTTCCAAAATGGGGCTTATTGCACGTGCACATCCCTGCAAATCAAATGTAATTTGCACGTGCTTTGGGCCCCATTTTGGAACACAGCTCTTTTCAGGATAGTGCAGCTTTAAAACAGATGTACTTGAACATTGTTTTATAATCAATAGATATTGTCCTCTAGTGGATAAAAATTAAAATGACAACTGACAAGTTTATATACAACAGAAGGCCTTGCCGCTATCCACATTTATTTTCATGAATACAGAGAAAGTCCGTTTCCCATAGATCGCCGTGTTAAACAAAAGTAAGTTCACCTTTTGCATTTTAAATACTATCTCGAAATTTTGATAGATTTTGACTCCCTTCCCCTCTCCCCCCTCACAACCTTCATTCTTCAAATTAAAATAAAAACTGAAAATTATAATAGAAATGAAAACTAGTGTGAGCTTGAATTCTATATCGTACGACAAAATATCATATTGCCAATAAACAAATTCAAACTTTATTTAAAAGACAAAACATAATTTGTTCCGAATAAAAATGAAAACTGACTTACTTTTTATTGCCTAAAACTATTTCTGGGCCTAAGCTGGTCAGATGAGATTTTAATTCAAGAATACACACCATTTCCTGACTTTAAAGAAATGCATGCTCTTCATTTTTAAAAAATTGAAATTTGCTGAACCTGCCGTTTTCAAACAATAATATTAATCAAAAAATAAACCCTACTTACATATAGGGAGTTGTGTAGCCTACAATAAATTCAATTTCCATGCAAAGATTCCATCAATTCCCATGCAGCGAATATTCAACACTGGAAAGCGTCTGAAAAATTGAAATAATATAATAGTAATAACAATAATACAAAAACGGAGGAAACCTCGGGTAAAACGTCTGTTAATCAACTGTGTACTTGACCGTTTGACAGATGCAAAGGACTAGAAGTTATCACTTTATCAGTAGAATCCTGCGCGGAATATTCTTTTGATATTTCATAATTATTGAAGTTCATTTGCATATCTTCATTTGAGTTAAACATATTTGCATTCACGTGGCACTCGGCTTCAACTTGGTGAGTCGTCTTACCGCCGGCTGAAAGAGATCTGGAATTAGCCGAAGAAGATCGGGTTGATGGGATTGATATCGAAGAAACGTCCCTAAAATGTTTTCTAGGAGAAGGAGAAACGCCAACGTTGATGACTTCAGTTAATTCGTTTGTCAAATGGGCCTCCGATATTAGGGAATTAGGACTCGGGTTATGGTTTCCGTATTTATTAGTCACTTTAGGAGAACAATTTGTAATGGTGTCCTCGATTGGAGACGGTGGTGGCAAAGGACAGGATGGAGGCACTAATTGATGAATGCAATCATTTCCAATTTTGAACACTTCCTCATCGACAACAAAATCATCCTCATCGACAAAATCTTTGCCCTTTTCAAAATCCAATGGAATAAGAGAAGTCAGAATAAAGAGATGATAGCATAGAAATGAAAAGAAAGGAAACACTTATTTAAAAATATAAATATCATCGATTATTACAGAAGCTCAGTAAATGTTCCTGCAACGTCATATACGTGTACATACGCTTATATTTTAACAGAATGTCTACCGGTATCTTCAATTTGGCATTTAAAGCTGCACTGTCCTCAAGAAATATTATTCGAAATTGGGGCTCTAAGCACGTGCCAATTACATTTGTTTTGCTGGAATATGCACGTGCACTGAGCCCCATTTTGGAACAGAATTTCTTCAGGACAGTGCAGCTTTAAAATGTGCAAAAACAGTCCATTTTTTGGAATTCTAAGTTCTGTTTACATTTTATTCCATTCAAGTCTGGCTTATTCCCAACTTGAAACAATGTTTTCAAATGATTTTAAAATTTAAAATAATTTTGTGAATACAGAAATTCAAAGTGAAATAAAAACGTGTCTACTTGGCACTCATTTGATATTGGGAAAAAACTTAAGGAGATGCTGGAGTATCATTTAATTTCCAAAGATGTCTTTGGAAATTGAGCGATATCGTTAACAGTGAAATTGATTATTATAGAATATAATATTATAATAGAATAAAGAAAATATCAATTAACGTCTCATTAAAACACAATCAACTTACATTGGCAATTTTTTCATCCAACATCTTGAAGAAATCCACTTGGCTCGCTGACCTATTTCTGAATTAAAAGAGTTAAAAATATTCAAGCATTTGAACAACACCATTCATTCACGACAGATGTTCTAGCACATGTCAAGCCATTAACTTAAACAAAAATAAAACAAATAGCATTTTCCAGAAAACAACAATGCCTTATCTAACTATTAGGAATTTTTTTACGAGTTACTAACTATTCCATCAATATTCCGAGCAAATTTCAGAAATCATAAATTAATAGATCATCCTTCTAAATAAAATTTACAAAAATTATAAAAATAAAATGTTAAATCACTTTTTAATTCCCTCCCCCATATAATATTGTTAATTCAGCTAATTATCTAATAATGAAAACTACTAAAATTCAATAAAAATGGACAATATTCAAATAAATCCTCATTAATAATGATAAAAAAATGATAACAATTTTTTAACTGGTAAACTACACTTACAATGGAGGGCGCATTGGTCCAGAAATTGGCTTTATTTTGTTTGCAATCCGACGTCTACTTGTTAAAGATTCCTCGGAAATAAAAGACTGAAAACAAAATGCGTGAAAATTACTACAAATTTACAAACCTCATAATAGAAGATGACACAGAGAGCAACAAGTTCATGCGGATACACTATACGAGTGTACACGTATAATTTATGTTGAGAATTAAACAGCTGGCATATACATGTACATTCGGTTAATACATTTATATCACGAAATATGAAATATTAAACAAGAAGTACTTGTCTCATGCTATAATTATGTGTTCTGTTACTTTTGTTATGAAACCTGTGAATATTATTTTTAGAGCTTGTATGACGGAAATAACAAATTACTGCAATTAATAATTCAATTCTAAGAAAATTTATGTTAGAGATATTCAAGAATATAACCACCATCTTAGACAGATAAAACTATCAATAACTGGCCATATTATTTACTATTTATTATATTGATGGTTTTTTCTCTCTCTCCCTCCCTCCCTCCCTCCCCTTCTCTTTTGTTTTATTCAGAAACTCATAATTATAGTTAAAATAAGTTAAATTTGGATAAATTTGCCAATCAAGGCTTCAACATAATAATCCACATTACACGGATAAGTTCTACACTTCTAATAACTATCTAAAATGCTGTCAAAAAAACTAACTTTTTAATTTAAAACATTTCTTCTTTCTAGATTTTTTTGGTCAAAAAATGATTTGTAAAATCATTGATAATTGATATTTGTAAAATCTGTTCCTGCTACAATTTGTGATAAGTAAAGATACTTAATTTTGAAGAAAAATAATTAGGTGAACGTTATATATTTCATCGTAAAATTGTGTTTTCATTCCCCTCCCCCATCCCCTTTCCCCAGTTCCCCCTTTATCTCCCCCCCCCCCAAATTTTTTTGCAGAAATAATGTGGTGACAAATATATTTTAATGTTATTCAAAACAAATATTGGAAATCTGGTTCTTCAAAAATTCATAAATGGACATTTTATAAATTCCCTTACGAACGAAAACATATAAACATAAACAAGAAATTAAGATGAATTTTTTATCGGCAACTTTTAGTAGTTGCTTGTAATTTGCCTTCGACAAAAATAAGGCTGATGCATTTCCCTCATTTGTTACATTTTATGAATATATCGATTTTTAAAAAAAAATCTTCTTGCGTTGATAATCCAGACTTTCAACTTACATATTTATTTCCCATATGCCATAATTCTCCAACAACGCCAAGTATTTTTATCAAGATACATAGTGGCAAAAACTCCCTCGTAACTCTCGAGTATATTTTGAAAATAGGGAATCAATTTGAAAGTGGTTTATATAAAATCCCGAAAGAAAGAAAGAAAGACGAAAATAAGCAAAGCTGTCATTTTTAAATTAAGTATATGCGACTGTAAACACTGCTGTACTACTCCTATTAAAAAAATACATTAAAAGCATTTCTAATGCCTAACCGCAAAGTAGTTATAAAAAAATGTCTAAATTTTAGTGTTTTCAAACTTCAAAGAGCAAGCATAATAATATATAGTTGCCGTTTTCACAACCAAATTGCATTTTAACGTGCAAATTGCACAAATGCAATTCAAACGTTTGGAATAATTGAGTACACAAACTTTCTGCCAATTTCATCACTTGCTCGTATACTTATTTCATTCCTCAGCCAAAACATTTCATCTAACTGACGTATTTTGTAAAGCAGTTTAAAAATCCTTTTTAAAAATACTCACATTCGAAACTCCGTTTCTTTTCAGTAAATCCGAACTGCCTCCTTTTCCGTTAGATTTTCGGACTTTGCCAGGGCTGAAATCGCAGCTGTATTCATTTTCTACATAATACATACAAAAGTAACAACAAATAAGTAAGAAAATCCCATTGAACATAACGAATTGAATTTGTCCCGAAATGTCATCGATAAGTGAGTTGGGGTTTACCGTCGTAATCTGGCTCGGCCTGGATCCGCTCCTTCAATCTCCCTCGTCTGCTGCTAATACTTATTTTACTGTAACCACAGCCCATGGCCTAGGAATGGCTATCATGGCAAAATGGTTGAATTCGTACCGAAATTCCATGTAATGAACACTTTCAAATCCGATGAGACAATGAATACTGAAGAAAATATTACTGGAATATATTTAAAAAAAAATAAAAATCTGATTATTTCAAGCAACAATATCAGCACGCTACATCTCACATTAGCATCCTATTTATGATAACAATAAGCAAAAATGTCTCCAGTCATTAGGAAATTTAAAAGTGAGAAATTTGATAATATTTATAATGGTTATAGGACCCAAGCTTCAAAGAAATGACTCCACTTAAAAGCAAGTGGGGGATAAATAAATATAATCAAAAGCACATTCAAAATTAAAATTGAAAATGGAAAATATCGATGGTTTAATTCAGAAGTGGTGAATTTGCAAAAAGTGGGTTTTGAGATAATAGCGTTTTTATGGAAAAATGGTATAACTTAGAAATAAACAATGTTAAAAGGCTTAAATTTGGTGAACAGATAGAACAATATGTATATTTTATAGTGAATGTGTTAATTTTTGTTAAATAATTAAATTAGTCAATTAATTAATTTGTGAAAGAAAAGGCTTAAAAATGCAAATTCGCCCTTTTGACTTTTACTTAATTTTGCAGGAATGCGAAATAAATTAAGTGTGAAGTCGCCTATTTGCACATCCATGAGTTTTCCTATCGAATAAAAAAGAATGCAACAAAAGAAGAAGAGAAAAAAATTAACGAAAATTGTCAAATTCGCCACTTCCTTTTTAATAAAAATCCAGGTATGGAGAAATTTTTAAAA
>JAQIXP010004652.1:0-11277 GCA_034700285.1 Proteroiulus fuscus | reverse complement strand
GCACAGCCATTCATATCTAGTAAGTGTGTACTGTTTGAAAATAACTTGTTTCAAAGTGAGACTGTCCCTTTAAGTAACGAAATAATGACGTCATCAGGCAGCACTTGCTCATTATGCAGTAGGCCTACTTCTCGCCCATAATGCCGTTTTTACAATTCCGCATCAACTTCATTTTGTGTATTTGCCGTTTTATTTTTTTAATTAAGTTTCTAGACAGAACATGGTTTTGAAAAATTGGGAAATGTATTCTTTTCTCCATTTTCCTTATTAACTTTCGGCAATTTTTTTTTGTAAATTCTGGAAGTATTCTAGAAGTAAGAATTGTCTGAGGAACTAAATAGGTTTGAATAAAAACAATGGGAGACAAGGATCAGACTAGACAAAGGCAGATTTTGCATGCTGGTTGGTTCAGCTGTTCTGGTCATGTTTCTGTATTTTGGTTCATGTACCTGTACTGATCTCATGTACCTGTGATGATCGATCCCAGATCCATATTTCTACACATATCCAATGCATTTTTCATTAGTTAAATTAGTTTGTTTGCTTGTATACAAAAATAACAATACTTTCATAAACTAGCGAACATCAAAATGGTTCCTAGTGGAGAAATAAACTGTTTTCTATGTTGTTGTTGTTTTTTCTTTCTGCAAAATTGTAATTTCAAGCTTTCTTATGCTTATTTTAATATTTTTTTAAAAAAAAGTAATCTGCATTTCCTATCTATAGGAGTTTTTTCTTTATCAAAAGCCGAAGATAAGCAACAGCAAAATTTATGAAGGACTTCTAAGTTATAAGAAGTTTTAATGTATTTTAGGCCTAAAAAAATTCTAATATTGTCTGTGTTGAAGGTTTTACAATTTATGGCAAGACTAATCTCCATAACATCAATGACTATATGTTTATATATATGTTGTAATTCTCAAACCAATTTGCATACAGTTTTTCACTTTTTTCTTTTTCTAAGTTTATAACAAACTATTTTAAAACTAAAAACATGGAAGCAAGTGTAATATTTATTACTGAATTTATGCTCAGCTGTTATTGGCAGAGTGAATGTTTTACAACATTATTCCTGCAATAAACACACTGTTTAAGTATATGCACTTAGTTACCATGACTTATTTATGCAAATAAAATTCAGTACGTCAGTTTAAGTAGCTGTTTTCAAAAATTTATGAACTATTTAATACGTTTTCGTTTTACAAAATTCGCGAATAATAGGGACTTTGCGAAGCACAACAAAAGTTGATAATTCTTACAAAAGTATAATATACAACGAAAGTTACAAACTAAAATATCACAGTGCATTTTATTCATAAAACGATGAAACTTGAGGTAATAACAGCTAGGAAACTAATTTTAAAGTAATTTCAATTTATTTATTTATAATATTAGAATTGAATTGCTGCCAACTACTTTAAACTTTCGTTGTTAATTACACTTTTGTAATTTTTTCCAACTTTTGTTGTATGGCGCAAAGTCCCTAATAAACAGGTACTTTTTAAATATAGTTCCTTTAGTTACTTATATAAAATATCCCTGTTCAACATAAGAGTGAACTGGAAAGGAACTAATCAGCCCAATTCTCTTATTGATTAGTTACTCCTGCATTGCCAAGTGCTATAATAAATAATCAAAATCATGATTGGTTCATTTAATATCTCCAGTTAACTCTTTTGCTGAACAGGGTTTAGACCCATTAGTCTAAAGAATCCATGGATCTGGCTTTTACTAAAACTTCTCGTATCTAGCTCTGCCAGTGCCCTCTTCTGGCATGTACAGTTATTAAAAGTGTTCTGAAAAATGAATTCATTGACATAGCCTGTTTTTCAGCTCACTCTTTTGTTGAACAGACTATAGAATTATGCTAAAAATCTTTCAAGAAATCATGTTGCAAATCTCCCAGAAATTCATCCTTGCTAATCGTTTTTTTTCTTTCAAGATTTAGCTCTTTAAGAATTTTCGGCAAGCTTAATCATTCTTGGAAATATGAATAATTAATGATTAGGGTTTCTCTGGTGGATTAATCAAGGGAACACGATTATTCCATCACATTAAATCAACTAAATTGAATGTCTAAAACCTAACCTCAAATGAGTTTCTGACTGAGTAAATCATGATCTAGCATATAATTAGGGTTACTTTGCCTCATACCTATATATTCTCCTCTGTATTTTTTTTTTTTGCTAAGATCCATTATGTTTACTTATTTAATGTTCGAACTTATATACCCCGCTCACATGAGCTGGCATCATGATTAAAAACAACCCTTGCTTAAAGTGGATCATGGTTAACAAGAATTGATATTCACTGTTTATTAGCAGTTGCTTATGCCAACCATCCATCAATCGATCTTCCATTTTCTTTGACCGCCATTTGCATTACCCAGAATACCATAGTATTACAAAACAGAAGTCCATTATGATTAAACCTATTCTATATATTCCTAAATTCACCAAAAGGTCACAATACTGGAACACAATCCCAGAATGCATCATAAGAGGGTCCCTAATATGCTGTTGGGAAGCCAACTAAGGGAAGTGACATCATGATATGACGTCATTATTAATGACATTCTATTTAGCAAACTCATCAGCTTCAAGAAGTGGTGCAAAAGCATCACAACAAGATGGCCGACCTGTGTAGCGAAAAAAATGTTCCATAGACATTTGTTGTATATGAAGCAAGCGAAAATGGCAATAAAGTGTTTCTATTTCCAATTGTTTTTCTGTTGTAACACTTGCCCAACTCAGTACCTTCCTAATTTCAACACTGAAATCCAACACTCAACATAATGTTGAGCCTCTGTTGCAACACAATTGTAATCAGTTGAATATAGGAACATTTTTTTTTGTCTTTTGCCATCAATCGTATTTGATCGTCTGCTTCATGTATATATGATAAAAAAGGTTCATATATAATAAATTTCTTTGGAAATGTAACTTGGGATTGGAACATTTTTTCGCTACACAGGGCGGCCATCTTGCTGTGATGGTTTTGCACCACCTCTTGAATCTGAGGAGCATGTTGCATAGAATGCCATCAAAATTGACGTCATCACATGATGTCATTTCCTATTGGTATTCCAACAGCAAATTAGGAACGTTTTAAAACATGTTGCATTCTGGAACTGTTGCAACATTGAGACATTTTGGGGATTTTAGGAAGGTACTGACTATGTTGAGTGTTGGATTTCAGTGTTGAAATTAAGAAGATACTGATTGATCAAGTTTCCAGGAATTCTTAATAGCAAATCATAATTATGTTCTTATACTATTGATTGGCTTAATCGCATGCATTCGCACACACACAAATTCTTCCAAGATCAGTGTTCTAGATCATGATCAAATGTTCACGTGAGCAGATGATCCATGATTTCCCATTGAGTAACCCGTTTTTCAGTGGGATAATTCCATCTTTTAAAGCTTATAGACAGAGTAAACCAAATATTTTCAGATTGATATTTTAATTTCTGAGCTAATTTCATCATTCATACATTTCTGAACCATGATCATTTCTATTATCTAATTTACATGTGTATAATCATAATAATAAATTGTTCAGTCTATTTTTTTTATTTAATTTGATATGCATGAAAACATTAAACTGCTCATGCATTTGCTTTGCACAAATATAAATGTTTCAAAATGTAAAATGATTGCTTAATAAGATGGAAAAATGCATTCTGCTTCCATGTGAAATAATGACGTCAATTCTAAATAATTTATGAATAAAATAATGGGGAAGTTTGTAAACTACACCCTATAGGTTCATAAATAAGTATAACAACATCAATCCATAATTTACAATTTATAGAGATTTTTGAATATACAAGTTGCATTGGCCTATAAATGTCTAAAGTGCAGGTGCATAATATAGAGAAAATTTGGTTTATTTTTATGAATTTTATAGTATATGAAAATGGATGAGTTTTGCATATGGGCTTATTAAGAATAGTGGAAGGGCAGGTTTCAAGCTGTTAGCCTTTAGCCGCCATCAGCCGATCTCCACAATTTCGCTTGTTGATGAAGGCATAGATGACCATGCATGCCGTTAACCAGCTGATTTCATGATTTATCATGACGTAATTAAACGGAAGCTGACTTTTCTTTCTGATTGGCTAATTGGATTGATCCTGTTCAACAAGAGGGTGAACTGTATGCAATCAATAGGCACTCTTCTCCTGATAGATTGACTATATACTCTTGCATGAAAACTGTATAGTAGAATATAATTAAGCTGTTTTATGGCGCTGAAGTGAATGGCATAATTATTGGGAGGGGGGGGCTAGGGGTTAAAGCCCTCCTTAATTCCCCCCAATATAACAACACATATTGTCCTTATAGATTAGTTACTTCTGCATGGATGCACAGGTCAATTTTACCCATTTCATGTTGACTGCCATCTTGTGACGTCATAGTATTTTATCCAATCATTTCCTAAGAATACCTCAAATATCCCTATTAAGGCCGCCATTTTGTGACATCATCTAATTCCATATAATCATCTTTCAAGAGTAACTCAAATATCATTAAGGCCGCCATCTTGTGACGTCATAGTAGTTTGCCCAAACTTCTACTTAGAGTCCAAGGGTACCTCAAATATTTCTAATTAGGCACCAATCTTGTGACGTCATAGTATTTGATTCAATCATCTGTAAAGAGTATACCTCAGATATCTCTATTAAGGCCGCCATATTGTGACGTCATAGTATATTTTATCCAATCATCTGCCACAAGTACTTTAAGTACTACTAGACCGCCATCTTGTGACGTGTTCACCATTCTCCTCATTATGAAATGGGTTAATTAAGGTTTCATGCATGGTGTTGAAGGGAATGCCCTTTGTTTTGATTGGTCCATTTGTCTTTCCTATAGCTCACTGTTTCCGTGAATGGGGTTTAACAAAGAAATTACAAAACACAGGAGATTGTATACGATTCCATGTAGTTTTCTTGACATTTGGTACACAAAAATCTGCAGGCAAATGTAATTTTTCTGTATTTAATGCATATTATTTATAATACAAAAATCAACTTTTGAAGTGTAGTATATGCATGTGTCTATTTGCTTTTCCCCAGAAGGTTTGTTGGCATTAATGCCATCAGCCAGAACAAAATAAAAAATAAAATGTAAAATGTATATAGTAAGCCTATAGCATTTTTAATTCAATGCAAGACTTGCAAATACAATTTTGAAAAAGAGCAGATAAGAGTATATAATATATATATGCTATATAATGTATATTATATTGATGCTTTTAAAAGCCTTATCCTTTTGCCTAATGCAATCGATGCAAAATGTCAATTTCAATGCTGACTTCTGCACATATTGCCTACATAAAATGCATTTATTTTTCAATTTTAGTAAAAAAAAAAAAAGGCCCAGGGTTTAAGAGAGGCTTAAAGTGAACATATATCCTACTTCCCCATAGACAGATCTGGCTTTTAAAGGCTAAAAGTCTGTTTAAAATTCCACAATAAAAACATATTCCATAACAAAATACACTTATGTCTGAAAATATAAAATAAACTATATAAATATGTTGAATTTTATATGACTGCATTTGCTTTGGGTGTATTTACAAAAGTCAACACCTATAAAAAGAGACAAAATTGATCGCATTTTGCTTACTTTCTGTAGGCATCTATAGACAAGAAATGATGACCATATAATTTTAGGTAACTGTTTTCCTTTCCTGGTCGCTAGGCGGTGTAAAATAATCAAAGTTAAGGTTAGTCTGACAGTATGATCCAACTTGCAAACATGTTATGTTGGCATCCTATTATAATGTTACATCTCTATGAGACTTATAATTTCTAGAATTTTACTAAAATAACCTTTGACATAAACTTGACCAGTATATGTATTTTTTACAAAAACGTAGGTTAATGGTTTTAATTTTTAAATATTTTCTTATGGTAAATGTGCATTATATATAGCATTTGGATTTACATCAGGCAATATGAGGCCAACTATATAGTGGACTAATTTTCCAATATATTATATGTTGGCATCCTAATATTAGAACTCGCCTATGGAATTTTAACTTCAAAATATTTCAATGCTTTTTTGTCCTTAAAATATTTCGTATTTGAGGTTGGGAAATATCAGATTTTGATATTATTTAAAGGGACAGTCTCACTTTGAAACAAGTTATTTTTAAAAGTACACAAATACTAGTAGATATTAATTTATGTGCCAATAATAATTGCAGCAAAGTTTTCATTTGGAAGAAATCACGATGTTTCCAAAATACACAGTAGGCGCCATTTGCCTTAGCCTTCAGCTGCTTTCGGCATGCATTAAAGTGAGGTGGCGCCCCCTAGCACATGTATGTCTATGCATGGCCTCACGAGAGCTCGCGCCTTCATTCCAATAGAAGGCGCTACTATGCTTTAAAAAAATATGACGCCAATTAGGGTTTTGTATTTTCAAGCAAATGCAGGTATTCAACTCATTTTTTGTATTGATTAGTACAATGATATACAATTTAAATTTCCATGGATAGGCCTATATTCTCATTTTTCACGCACTTTTTTTAAAACCAACTTGTTTCAAAGTGAGACTGTCCTTTTAAATGTTGTATACTAATGGTAGTATAGAGCAGTGTGACCAAACACAGATACTGCCTATTTGTCTCTATATACTTTCTGTGGGTTTCCTGTTGGTAACTCCTTATATCTGGCAGCATTGGGA
Organism: Proteroiulus fuscus; assembly: GCA_034700285.1. Lineage (NCBI taxonomy): Eukaryota > Metazoa > Arthropoda > Diplopoda > Julida > Blaniulidae > Proteroiulus > Proteroiulus fuscus. The sequence goes on along the minus strand of JAQIXP010004652.1, from coordinate 4,579 downwards.
TTTCAATTTATTTCAAGTCTCGTTTAAAAATAAAAAAAACTAAACAATTTCGTTAAATACAATCTACCTTTTCGTGAATATATAAAAAGTAACAGGATATGACATCATTGATGGACAATTTCGTGAATTACTTTAGAATTCAAGAAAATTATAATTTGAGAAAGTTGAATTACAAGTCTTGATCTCGTGTTAATATGTGCATTTTTGCCACATTAATTTGCTCAGTCAATTTTGATGAAAAATATCTGGTGAAAATTTGAGCAAAATTGGTGAGCAGATATTTATTAATTCAATCAATAACTATATAATTAAGTGTTCTATAGCATAGTTGCCTTGGTCAAGATCACATCAACTGTCAAACGAAAATCAGGCAGCAAGCTTTTGCTTTTAATGGATAAAAATGCATGTGTAAAGATAAAGAGATTAGGAAAAACATCACACTTGTAATCTGTTTTATATCCGAAGATATGACAGTTATGAAGATGGGTTTATCATACATAGGTTTAAGAGTTAAAACCACCATTTATTGCGTTGATAGGTCATGGTTTGTTAAGATTCAGCGCTATGATAGGCCTAGTCAACCTTGTAGTTTCTTTATTGAAAAGACTACGCCCTCTGTGGGCATGGACAGTTTATAAAAGAAATGTACACCAAACCTTGCAAAGATACCCGAAAAGATGCATTTTGAATAAGTGAACAAGATTCGATTGACTGCCATAACTGTGCCGTTGGATTTTTAAGAACTGATCGCACCTACAGAGGGCGTTGCAATTTCGCTGAGGAAATAATGAGTTCGACTATAAGTGAAAAAGTCTTATTTTGTAATTAATTGAGAGGATATTTGCATGAAAAAGCTGACAAGCATGTTTACGAGGGCACATTTAACATGGTAAAAATCACTGTCCTGGCGTCACCTCAATTGTCACAGCAACATCTATAGCATTTAAAGGGAAAGTCCCACTTTGAAATAATTTAGTTGTGGGAGGATGAGCATGAAAAATTAGGAAAGGCATGGAGATTGCAATTTGATTTGAGCCCATGCACCAATCAATAAATAAAATGTCCTGAATACATGGATTTGGAGGAAAATGCAAAACCCGAATATGTGTAATTTTACTGACAATAATATGTAGCACCCTCTATTGGATAAAAGGCATCAGCTCTCATAAGCACGTAGACACGCATGTCCTAGAGGGCGCCACCAACTTTCAGAGTCTGCTGAAATCTATGGAACAATGGCGCCTAACATGTATTTTAGCAAACGGTTGTGATTTCTATAGGAAACGCTGTTGCCATTATTATTGCCACAGCCATTCATATCTAGTAAGTTTGAACAACTTAAATATTAGTTGCTACAAGTTGGGACTATCCCTTTAAATTCGTAATGTTGAAGTATAGCATTAATGCCTTGTTTTATTAAGAAAAGGCGTCAGGTTTGTGTGGAAACATTAATTGCTACGGTATGTAATAAGTTTGTAACTTCAAATCTTTATTTATACAGCTTATGAAGCGTATTATATATGATAAAAAAAATTAGAAATAAATAGGATCTTCGATAGATCTGACTTGATTTTACCTAATTTGGCTCTTGATCTGGTTTTGAGGAAGTACACTTAGTATTACATAACTTTGCTTTAATTTTCAATAAAATTATACAGGCAAACTTCTGAAATTTTATTCAAACCGCCTAACAGTAGATAAAAATTGAAAACAAGTATAGGGACAATGAAATTGGCTTTCAAAGGGTTATCTTGGATGTCACAAGATGCCTTGCTTGTCTTACTTTTTAATTATGAAGCGAAATTAATTCACGCTTCGGTGACAAGTTTTGCCAAAGAATATTGAAAAGCCAAATTTTCTTTTAAAAATTGCTTTCTTAATAGAATGGGATTTGATTATCCAACAATACACTCGGGGCTATCTCTCACTGGCGTCAGTTTACAGCTAAGGCCTATTGGGAAGACAAGCTCACATCTTAAGAAAGTCTTGTTATTTTTTGAACAATAATAAGATTATATCACATATTATATGATACAATCGAAGTTAAGCAAACAAAAATGATGATAGAGATCAATATAGGTATAGAATTGGCACCCGGGAATTACAGGGTGAGCTAAACTATTTGAAATGGGCAAATCGGGCGCCATCTTGAAGCGCCAATGCATAATTAGTAATCACTGAATTCTCCAGAAAAGCAACAACTTCTCTTATCTATAGTTAGATGAAAAGTCTCACCTTGTTGCTAATTGTTTAAAAAAAAATAACAAATAAAATTAATAAGGACTTAAAAATAGAAATTTTAATTCAATATTATATATTTTTGAACGTTTGACTTGGTGGAAAATGCATAGTATCCATTTTTTTCTTTACAAAAATAAGTGGCGCCATCTACTGATTAAGTTGATTGCTACAATTTGATTTTATCAGCCATCTTAGGAATTCAACGCAATCAAACTTTCCCATAGAGAAAATAAGAAGCCATAAATGAACACTTTTGATGGTTTAATTTACAAAAGTAACTACTAGATGGCGCTAGTCATTTTTATACTAACATGGCAAAATGGCGTCATCCATTACGCACATGGTAGGCTTATGAAAATTCTAATGACAATATGTCCTTGTTTTCAAACTAACATGTAACAAATTGAAGCTTTGTTAGTTCTGCATATTGTCATAAACGTCTTTTACGTTGTTAAAAAATTCCCCCTTTTTGAATTAATAATTTTTGGATGTTTTTAAGCAGCAAAAATTTATGAATTTTATATTTAGAGCTGAATTATTGCATTTAACGTTTCTAACAATATAAAGGTAGGTATATGACCTATTTCTTAGAAATTTTGCATATAATTTAGCATTCTCTGGAAGTCTAGTGATACAAGTGTTTTAAATATCTCTACAGTAAACAAATGGCTTGTTTCAACGGAATTCCACCGATAAAGGTTTTCCACTGAATTTGTAGGCAGTGAAAAGTCCTCAGGTTCAATTCTACAAGAATTCTGATGAAATTGTTAAAAAAGTATAAAAGTTAAAAAAAAAACATTTTTGATGGAGTGGTAATTTCATAATTTTCATTTGCAAAAATCTGCCTGATTTGCGATAACTTTCTGCAGAAATGAAACTGAGAAATTTTTGTCTACATTTTTATCTGAAACATTTTAAAACTATTCCCGAAAGTAACAATTTGGTACTTTAGAAATCTGCCAGAAATACCACAACAGTTTTTGCAGAAATAAAACTGGATTATTTTTCTGTCAAAATTTTTTCTGCATCATGTTTGTATTGGTAAAAAGTCTTTAAAACATTAAAAAAAATATTTTGCGACTATAGTAATTTAGTACTTTACAAATCTGCCAGATTTACCACAAATAGTTTATGTAGAAATAAAACTGGATTATTTTTCTGTCAAGATTTTTTTCGGCATCATGCTTGTATTGGTAAGAAGTCTTTTTAAAACATTTCCAAAAATATATTTTGTGACAGTTGTAATTTAAAACTTTTGAAATGCAAGATTTACAACAAAATTGTTTGCAAAAATAAAACTGGATTATTTTTCTGTCAAATTTTTCATCAGTATCTACTTTAAGCCAATGTCAAATGCACGCAGTTTAGTTCGCGCACAGTTAAAAAACAATTAAAAATTGCAATTTGAAGAGAGGGACCTAGCTTTTCACATGAATGCTATTCTTATATTTTCTTTAATGAAATAAAAATATTGTGAAACTGAATATCCACGTATAGGCTACATTTTGTATGCTTGCTTAAAGAAAACGAAAAAGAAGAGGAAGAGAAAACATATACGGTATTAAAAACTAAAGGGCTAAGAGCAATATTGATTCTGATTTATTGTTAGGAAAAATTGAAAAGCACAAGGTTATGTAACATGCTTTTTTTTCCTCTTTCAATCTATTACATGCTTGGTTTTCTTAACTAATAGAAAAATGTTGAGCTGCTCCAATTTCATCGTTAAAAATAGAGCCCATGCACAGTAGGCTATATTATTTTTCAAGAAATTGAAGCATTCATTTGTAATAGAAAACCATTTGGAATGAACTTACCTATCAGATTCCTTATCGCACTTGTTACCAACAATGACCATTGGTATTCTTGCTATTTTCCTATTGGATCTCGAGGCACTGTTGTCTAAAAGGGCATTCAATTTTGTCTCTAAAATCTGCTCCCGAAGTCGTTGTACCTCTTCGTAGGACTCACGGTTATCAATGCAATAGACAAGGATGAATAAATCACCTGAAATAAATAAAACAAACAGAAATTGTAGTGATTTAACAAGGAGAAACGTTTTTGATTTCAAATGAGACGAGGTTTTTAATCCAACAGAAACACATTCTGGAACTCAATTGAATATTCCAGAATTCAAGATTCTAAGACTAGAGGCGTCTTCGGCAAATCAGATGGTCTTAAGCTCATTCTAAATGAGATGACGTAATATCTTAGCAAAAACTAAAAAAAAAATTCTGATTTGCCGAAGGCTGAATATACATCATAAACAGGGTACTGGGATTCTTTTACATTTACACTACACATGCTAACAATAATTAACAATATTAATATGATAAATGTT
>JAQIXP010004651.1:0-11278 GCA_034700285.1 Proteroiulus fuscus | reverse complement strand
CCCCCTTAGCCAGAAAATTTTGCTGTACAGTATAGGCAGAAAAAATGGCCGCCGCCTTCCGTAATATGCGATTGCCCGCCCCCCTTAGCAAAATCCTGTATCCGTCCCTGCTTTTAAGGGGGGTTGAGAGTGCTCCAATGTCGACCCCCTTAGGGGGTCTTTTTTGAAGATAACTAGGGGGTTACGAATCTAATTAAAGGGGTCGAAACCCCCCCCCCCCCCGGTAAATCGAACCGATACTTCCTATAAGAAGCATTTCCAAAAAAAAAATATTTATTGAATGGCAAATCCAAGTATAATTTCAATGCCCCATGCCCTTCTTCATTTTATCTGATCTTCATTTTAAAAATACATTAACTTGTTTTAAGGTGAGACTTTCCCTTTAAACCAACGTCACAGGGAGGGTCACCGTATTGTGGGATCTACAAACTAATACACGAACTCTCTAATTTTATCATTAACTACAAGCATATTCTTTTTTTTTAGAGAGGCAACAGGATTAGTTTCTAAAGATGGTAATCAGACTTATAGTATATCGCTATTACTACACTCCTTTAATGGGGAAACCCTCGTTAATTTCTAATTGCAATTGGCTATAATATAACTAACTATATATGAGTGCCATTTGCTACTATTTTCAGAAAACAGCCATGATATGTTGATGGATCAATTGAAGCAGTTTGCCGATAAAGGATTTCCATTCAAAAGGCAAATCACCAAACAATCGTAAGAATCGAAAAATAACAAGTGATAAATTACACTTACATTGTTAGATTTGCTATATTGCTATGCAGGGTTATACTAGAAGACTATGAAAATCTTGTCTGATTTCAATACATTTTTGCCTGACTAATTTGTTTTATTTTAACTTATTATTTTATCAACAAACAACATTATCTAGCTAAAATGCATTTAATAGGCCAAACTTTCGTTTTCTGTACGTTCGTGTATGTGCTTTTAAAAAAAAATTAATTAATTGTAACATTTGTAGGGACACCCATTCGAATACTTGGAGTTTCTCTAAAAATAAGACCGGTCAGAGATGAAGAGAATGATGTACTTCAAATAACGCATTTTATGTTATATTTTATGTATAAAAATTATTATTATATATTATAAATAAACTTATTAAGGAATAAATTATTTCAATATCGATTTTCTATGGGTTTTTTTATTTCCTGAATTTTGTATTTCTTTTTGTTCGTCTAAACAGGAAGTAACGGTGGAAGTCTCGTTATTGATTAGTAGCATAATCATTGTTTACTTAACGGAAGGCCTAACATTTTTTTTAAAAAAGTGACTCAATGACTGATATTAAAGTCGCGTACTTGACTACATTTTATGCTGCGCATGTATATTATCCAATGCATTTTTCGTCCTTTAAATGGCCTATACGTATATTACTCTGAAGCTTTCTGACATTCTAAATCCATTCTGGGAGTTGCGAAAAAAAAAATTATAAATGTCAAATAAAATTCATCTTGTCAAAAATAAGCCTAGTTAATGTCATCCAATGTATACGCCTTTTCTTCTTAAATAAGCCTATACAAGCTTTATTCAGATATGTCATTGGGGCTTTTCCAATCCATTCAGAGATTTTATATAAATAATAAAACTACCATTAAACATATCATATACATGAGTAAATATCATGTGCAACATCCTAAAGCGTATACAAGTAAAAGCAGTGGCGTAGCGATATGAAACGGCGCCCGGGGCGGAAACCAAAAATTTTGGGTTTCTTACTTATGCACGGCAACATTTAGGACGTTGGATGCCCGGGGAACATCAGATTTGATGTGCTGCCCTCCCCCCCCCCTCCCCCCAACCAGTGGCGGATCCAGGAATTTTTTTTGGGGGGGGGGGGGGGGCATTTTATTAAGGGTTGGCGCCAATCCCTAAAACGACCACCCTGCAGGGCCACATGAAGAAATTCATTGGGGGGAGGGGGGCGGAATCCCAACCAAAAATTGTTCCAAAATTACGGTGGCAGGCCGAAATGGCTAAAAATTTCCCAAAGTGTCATTTTGTCATTTTATCTAGTATTAGTCCAAAAATGTCGGGGGAGGGGTGGGGAGATGGTCCCCTGGCCCCCCACAGGGCCGCACCGAGAAATCCATTTCGGAAAAAGAGGCGCCTGACCCAAAAAAATCTTCCACAATTTTTGGCCGTAGGTAAAAATTGACTCAAAATGGCTCCGCGGGCGATTTTTCTTGCTCAAAAACACTGCTTTCTATAGCTTAGAGAATCGTCATCAGGCAGTGGTAACAAGACTGCTGGGACTGGTTATAATGTTGTCTAGGTGCTCTCTTTTCCCGGGCTCTTTTGGGCTCTTGCCTCCCTAGGCTCCACAGTTTAGTTATACGCTTCTGTGGCGCCCATTGACATGGCGCCCGGGGCGGGCCGTTACCCCCCGCCCCCCTATAGTTACGCCACTGCATCAAAGGTATTATTTTAAAATTTTTTAAAGATATGAATAGGCTGAAAGCAGTCAGAGACTTTTCGAGGACCTTGAAATTTTACAACTTATCATAAATATCTCAAATGATTTCAGTAAAAAAACTTTCAAATTATCTTATGGCATATAGTTTTTTTTGGGACATACAGCATTATAGCACAAGTCTCCTTTCCAGATCATTTAACTATTTGTTCCAAGACATTTACAAAGTAAGAGGGCCCTGCAAGAAACACAATCGCAGATCTGCTACTTATCTTTTTCCAGGAAATCGTACAATTACATGAAAAAAATACATAGAGAATGTTGTATATTGCTGCAGTTTCACAAAATCCTTCGCATAACGTAAATGCGAGTTAAAAGTGAAGCTGCTTTTACCGAGTTTATTAGGCCTAAGTCTGTTTTTGTTACAATTTTATATGACGTTTCTCCCATATAACATCTTGTCGTCTTTCGTGGGATCAAATTCACGATGTATCGATTTTCGAAATTTGATTCTTACAACACAATCCAGGTAATTATGTTCGTCTAGGGAATTACAGAAACTAGACGACTAGAAAACGGAAGCAAAGCGCTTTTCTATTTGAACTTACAAACAAAATAACAACCGAGTGGTAAGTTGAAATATAACTGAAATCCCCTTGCGTTAGACAAACATTGACAGCAGCCAAGCTCTAAGTTTTGCTCACTTCAAGGGGCAATGTTCCTCAATTTATTTTTCAGAAAATCTAATAAAAAGCATCTGAAACACACCTCAGAAAGCGGGTTAAAAATTTAATAATAAATAAACGCTATTTTTACTTTGGTTTTTAATTTTTGACCTGCACCCGCCACCTAGCGCCTGTTTTTTTGTCGATCATTTGCAGTTGCCTTCCATAGGGGATAACATTGGCTGTCTGTGGAACTCCCCATAGAAGGCAACTGCAAACGATCAAAATGAAACAGGCGCTAGGTGGCGGGTTCAGGTCAAAAATCACTGGCACCGAGTATAATCTAATTTTATGAAATCTTATATCTGTTATTTGTTAATGTCAAACATGTCAAACATTAGATAAGCAAGCACTACTTTTTTGACTGCCATTTGTATCCCACAATGCATCAGTAAATCATGATGTAACATAACCAAGTTTACAGAATTTCTGTAACAGAAAATCGTGATTTAAGTTCTGAATCTTGATTTGCTTAATCCCATGCACTTATATAAAAAATTATTACCATGATTAAAGCTTTAGATCATGATCAAGATATTTTCATTAATGAGATATATTACAAAATTTTTCAGAGAAAAAATAGTTAATGATTAATCGAGAAATAAAACATAAATACATCTCCATTTAATGCTTAATACTTATTTTGGATTGCACAGCTGCTGCTTGATTGACAGTCCTGTGATGTCATGCATGTCCTCACTGATTGAAATGCAGAAATTGCCGGGTGCCCCATAAAAACTTACATCAAATCTATATCAGTTTAGGAAAAAGTAGGTGCAAGTTAAATAAATACCATGCATATTCTATCCACGGTTCACCGGCAGGTCTTTCGACCATGCATATTTATACTGCAATTTACTAGTTTAAAAGTTGAATAAAGGATTCCTTCCCCTTATAAATTTGGTTTTAGGGAACTCAGGAAAGAATGAACATAAAAGTGGGATGTGCATATTCGCCCAACATACTGGGCGAATGACGTCACCCGAGGCTATCGTGGGCAACCCCCACGTATACGATAACACTTCACCAATGTCAATTTGTATAAACGAGATAGGTAAGTTAGGGCCCTTTGAGACCGAAGCAAACACAGAAGAAACCATCAGGAAAATTGGGTTGAATCCCTAAGGTACGAAAAAACCAAAACCTTAGCATTATAAACACGCCTCGGGCTTACATGATGTAAAAATATGTACACTGAATGTATAATCTATAGCCATGCAAATAACAAGTCCCACCCTAACATCTCCATAAATATTTACTCAATTGCCTTTCACAATAAACTCAAGTTCTTCATATTTTTTTCAACATTTTTGTTCTAACTTTTTTCTGTCGCAGCGCCAAGTAACCATAGTGACGAGTACGAACATTAATGGGGTTTAATCCCAAGACAACTGGCGTAACTTATCTATATCTTACGTGTAGGTGTACATCCCTAAAAATACAAAAGTCAATTACACGCATTCGTCCCATGGAACACGTTCCTACATAATAGGCCTATAGACGAGAATGGGGAGGAAATTTCCACCTGGAATAGTTCCCAATTCCATCATTATTAAAAATAGACGAAAAGCGAGATTCAGCACGATTGTCATCAATCACGTCAAAATGACAACATGGGCGATAGTTTGAAGGGAGATTCTCACACATGCGGCCATATTGTAACATTTTAATCTATATATCGTATACACGATCGAGTGAACTCGCGAGTTTAGAAACTAACGAGTTCCGAAGGTTGTCACATTTTCTAAAATCATCGCCGCCATTTTGTTTGTGTTTATTGGCGGAAGCACAGATGTTTTGGAAGTTTAAAATCTGATAAACTAACTTAAAGAAAGTTCGGTATATATATATAACAACTCAAGGAGACGCGATTTGTTATTAGAAAACTAATAAAATGTAACAAAAAAGCACGTTTGTCTGAACTCCAGCAGATTGTGGAGTTTGTATAAGAAGTTTTCAGCATCTTCTATAGTCAAGTAGATGCTATCATGACACTGGCGCTTTGTGCAGTTAATAGCTTCTTATCATATCGGAAAGTTTCTACAGAAATTATTTCCAGAAACAATGTGATAAACTTTTGCAGAAACATATATACAATAATGTCTCGCAGAAAACAGAGATTCATTGCTAAGAGAATGTGAAATTTAGATTTGAATCAAGTATACAATAAATTGTTGATGGCTTAATCCATAAGTAGCGAATAAGCCAATTTGTCAAAAATGAGATAATTGTATCCTGGAAGTGTCCCTAATGAACCTATAAAGTTACAGAAATTAATGTGACCAATAATTATTGTTAAAGTTACAGAAGTGAACAGTAGCGAATATCCAATTAACAAGGTATCATTTCTAAAAGTTACAATTAAGTAGTGAATGGTAGGCCTACCATTCGTTAGTTTATCTTTTAAAAATTTCTCGAGACCTGGATTTTTAGTAAAATGCAAGTATAGCGAACTGACAATTTTCGCTCATTTTTTTGCATTCACTTTATTCAATAGATAGGCAAACTAATGGATGTGTCAATAAATGTTTACTTTCTTCATTTACTAGGCCTAGTCATTTTATTTTATTTTTCATAAACAACATGCATAGAGATGAATATGTTTAATGAATGTCAACAAATTATAAAATAAGAAAAATGCAGAAGCCAAATCTATATATAGACAGAGTAGTTGAAATTTTCTATAAAAAATATTGCCAAAATCGTGTTATTTTTTGCCCTGATTTGGCAATGATTGCGCATGTTCGATTCCCTCAGCAAGACGCAATTTTTTTGCTATACTTTTTCTGTCTGTGTGCCTACACTTTCGCAATTATCATCATTTATTATACTGTTTTGGAAGCCCGAAAATTGCAGCCAAATGACATGGCAAGTCAGACACTGACTGGGATATTGGATGACATTTTTCGTCTATTCCCAAAACAAGAACTATTCCGAATGATTTTTCTCCTTATTGCGAAACTGATCTAGTTTGGCTTTTTCCATGCAGGTTCGTATACAAAAGTGGTAAACTTTACTGACATGATGCCTTTACAAGCAATCAAATAATGCAGCATAATAACTACAACCTTATATTTATAAGGTCATGCCTTGACGTAAAAACTCATTTGCAGGTAATCTATCTCGTGAACAAATATTATTTGGTTATTTCTTAGAAAATGCCAGGATATCATTAAATTGTGTATACCACAGTTTTACAAGTAATGATGCATTCACGCGAAAACATTCGTAGCCTACAATAAAAATGTAACATATTTCACAATAATTAATACTCGCTTAGATATCTTAAATGCATTTTGAAAATTATATTTCAAAGCAACAAAAATCCAGAACTAAATAATCAACTTTTTTAATGAAAGAAAAAATTTCTTTGCTTGTTAATGCAAGCATTGCAAAGATTTGGATATTAGGGACTTTGCGCCATACAACAAAAGTTGGAAAAAATTACAAAAGTTTAATTAACAACGAAAGTTTAAAGTAGTTGGCAGCAATCCAATTCTAATATTATAAATAAATAAATTGAAATTATTTTAAAATTAGTTTCCTAGCTGTTATTACCTCAAGTTTCATCGTTTTATGAATAAAATGCACTTTGATATTTAAGTTTGTAACTTTCGTTGTATATTATACTTTTGTAAGTTTTATCAACTTTTGTTGTGCTGCGCAAAGTCCCTATTATATATACTGTATAAATTATTTTTTTCTAAAAAAAAATGTTTTTCAGCCCTGAATTTTCAATTCAATTCAACACAGTGCCCTATGGTCAGCATATCAGTATGCCATTTGGTAGGGGGGTATTCCCACAATTAGGAGGATACTCCCACGTCATACAGTTGTGACTTAAACAACATTTATAAATTGAATTCCTAACAATTTTGAACTATTAGTAGTACGTAAGAAAAAGGACCAATAATAAGCATCCGTTCTAGCACGAATTCCCTTCAGAGGATTTGAGTGAACATGCCTACCTTTAGCATTAGCATTTGGCTTAAAGATATCTGAAACTAAATTTAAATTACATGGTATAAATTAAACCTTTCGAACAAACCCACAATGTTTAAATCTTAATTCCCTGAATTCGAGATTGCAATGATTCCCAATTTAAAGAATGTAGCATCTCGGTCATACTATCGGTCCTTCGGTAATTACCTTTAACAAGTCTAGCAGAATTTAGCAAATCAAGAATTCTGCAGAATTTAGTAAATTTAGAATTCTAAAATTTAGAAATCTAGAACTTAGCAGAATCTATAGCAAATCTTACAAAATTAAATAATTTTTATAATTATACAGAATATTTAATTTTTATAATTATACAGAATATTTAATTTTTATAATTATACAGAATATCTAATTTTTATTTACAGAATATCTAATTTTTATATACATAATATCTAATTTTCGTCAGATATTTCAGAGTTAAAAAGTCAAATCCTGGAAATCCAAGATAAAGTAAAAATGTTGATACAAGCATAAGGTGTAAAAAGCTCAAAATTTTTGATATAAAGTTCAGTCTTGAGATTGTAAGTCATCTCAATCCTAAAATCCCCAAAATATCCTATACGCATTTGATCGCAGTCAAAATCCCTTAACATTCTCGTGCCCCATCGCATCACAGGTCACCAGAGAAATTATGTCGTGGGCGATTACAACCGCAATTAACTCTTGTTTGGAGAGGTTAGACTACAAGGAGCAACTTAATATATACTGTTCATAATGGGACAATACAGAGAGAATTAGCGCAAAGTCTTATACATATACCAACATTATGAACTATATGTTATACACCCATTGTGTGTATGTATATATGCTTTGTATGCACAGTCTCTTAATTATTCTCAATTGTTACAGTTTTCTCAATTGTTACGGGATTAATTTATGCATGTAAGCGAGCAAAAAGTCTATTATGACATGCAAACCTTGCGGTGAATACACACACACACATGCAGCTGAAAAGAGCGAAAGGAGATGCTGTTGCCATAGTTACAAGCCGTGCAGCTTTAGCGAACGGGGTATAACGGTACATATACACACTTGATGGTCGTCTCACCTATTTGCTAAATGAGATTTCCGTGACTGCGGATTACATATATTTGACAACAACGGCATTGGGTAATACGTGTACATACGTACGAACGCATATATAGGAACGAAAGCGCTGAAGAGCAGCCTTAAGAAGATGTTATATAGAAAGCACATGCATGCGGCGCACACAATCAACAACTCTTCAATCGAAAATAATCATTGGCTTATATAAAAAAGGGAAGCTTTTGATTTTTTTTTTTGCGAAAAATAACTGAAGCGTGTTCCGTCAATCGTAATAATATACAAAATAAGAATCGATCGGAAACGGTATTAAAAAGCGTATATATAGGTACTAACAGGCCTACATGTATATAAGTTGCATGCACGTCAAAAACTTATTTTTGCAAGAGTTTTTACGAAAACAGGCAGTGCAAATATAAAGGGGAAGAACACGGTGTGATATGAGAGCAAAATGTGCATTTTGTGCGCGTGTGATATTGGGCGTAACCAAAGGCTAATTTGTTATCTGTATTAACTTGCGAGGATTTTATAATCAAATCGGACATTATGATTATAAGCCTTCAAAACCACAGAGAGTTGCAGGATCAACAAAAACACGCGTGCAACGAAGGAGATGGGTAAGCTGCAAGTGATAATACCACACGCATGCATTGCACGAGGGATATTATACATAGGTATAATTCTGAATTCAAGCAGGTGCATATTTTGGAAGCCAGTTTGTTTTTTATATTTATTTAAAATACGATCATTGTATAAGGTATACATATGTTCCATTCGCCTTTTTTTTTCTGCTTTGGATCCATGCAGGTGAGCACGAGACTTGCACGTGCATGTTCCAGGGGGACTTGATCAATTTAACACGTGCATGTCTCGTGCTCAACTGGTTCTAAAACAGAAAAAGTAAGCGAATGGAAGAAATAAAAAGAGTTTGCGATTTGATTTATTTTTCAAATGAAGTATAATTTTATTCCAAAAGCTTAGGTTAAGGGGTAATAAGGTGGGGTCACAGGGTGAGTCCCAATAATGGGAGAAAATTACAAGAGCTTTCTGTTGTGGGAAATACTTTTGGACGAAAGTTGAAATTACACTGCGAGAATTACTGTTTCAGAACATTTTCGTGCACTAAAGTATAGGACCAATTTTTGTTCATTTTGTTAATATAGAAAACTTTGCACAAGTATACCATCAGTAAAACCCGAAAAATTTACCAGTTTAAACATTTTATAATACAGTTTGTGAAATATCGTACACAATAATGAAATGCTTAAAAACTGACTTTCTCAAAGGGGCTTACGTAGCTAGTTCAACAAAATAATAATAGTATTTCAAAAAAAAAGAAGTTTCTGCCCAATAATAAAACACGCTTAAAAATAAAGCCAACACCACCTTAATATTTTTAAAGTTAAACTTTTATTTCGTTTCAAATCCCCTCATGAACCACCGTACAAATTTAAACTTTCGCACACTTTATTATGTATTTTTCACGAAATATCGCGAACTCTTTTATAAACAAAATTTAAATATTTCACATCGAGTAAATATTTGTATAATTGTATCATTACAAATATTTTACTTAAATAAAGTAAATTAGATTCTTTGGTTTAATTATTTACTTAAATAATTGAAACGAATGCATATTGACTACTTAATGTTTAATTAAGTTTCCGTATTATATATTGTATATGGCAGCCTTTAGTTTTATTTGTTTTAATTATCATAAAATATTTATATACCCATTAGTGGATAGCTTAATATTTAGTATGTATTTAATAATATGCAATTTTTTTATTAAAAGAGGCAAGTTCAACTTTATACAATGCGAAATAATAAATTTAAGTTTTCGATATAGCCCCTTAATGCAGGCAATCATTACAAACTTAGGTACATTGATGCTGTGCTCGCTGCCATGTGATTTAATACGTGATTTTGCATGTATAAAGAGATTTAGAGTCAATCGATAAATATTAATTTGAATAATGCATTCATTTAGAAATGAGGATTAATATACAAGCCATTATCAAATTTCCTGGGAAGCAGTATTTTGTAAACTAATTAACATTCATTTAATTAATTTCTAAATTTACTTGGAACAATGATACATCGTAATGTATGCAGAGTATTTACATAAGGGGCAATTTTTCTGGAACAAAAAAAGCCGCCATATTGCAATATTTGCAGAAAGAGCTTATTTTACCATCATTAATTAATGCTGAATCAACGCATTTATCGGTATACTAATTTCACATTATTAATGAAGCAAAATGTCAATTCAAGGCATTCTAGACTACTGAATTTATAATGCATAATTGAGTTTAAATTTCTAAATTAATCTCTCAGGGTGTCTGGCCAAATCCAGAAACAAATTTCAATGACATTTCCAGGTTTTCCAGACAAATTTTTACAAATTTCCAGACCAAACGAAAATGATTTTTAACCCATTTTTACTGACATAATTATGCAATTAAAACTGCAATAATTTGCAACTACTCTGGGCCGCACCCACAAATCCATTTTTGTCCCGACCCAAAAATATTTTTCAAGGCCTGCAGGCAAATATCTGAAGAATTTTGTACATTACTTTAAAAAAATATGACAGAGAATGGCGCTACAGGCGACTGTTTTTGCTCAAAAACACTCAAACAGGGGCTAAAAATCATCAATACAGCCCAATTTTCCATTTTATTTAGATTTTCCAGACAGAGATTAATTTTCCATAGCATTTCCAGACAATACTGATTTCCCTGACATTTCCAGGTTTTCCAAATGGCCAGACACCCTGATTCTCTTCAAAATCTAACTTGGTTTTATATATTACTAGCTTTTTCTTAACTTTTATAAAATCATAAAATAAAGTATTGAAAATTTTCTTCATAAATTTTTACCTCATCGCAATAACTTTTTTAGAAAAAAATAAATAGGTATATTTTTTGGTACCTGACATACAGTAAAGGGAAGTCTCACTTTGAAACAAGTTGGTTATAATAAAAAGAGCCAGCGTGAAAAATTATAATTAAAATGGAAATTGCGATTGCTTTTGACAATATCTATCAATAAATAAAATGATCCGAAT
>JAQIXP010004650.1:0-11280 GCA_034700285.1 Proteroiulus fuscus | reverse complement strand
ACATGGAAATGCTGTGTTTTTAACATGTTTTCTGACAACATGACAACTACAAGTTAGGCAATACATGTTCTAAACATCTAATTTACATGTTAATTTGAACAAGACACCATTTCAATGTTTTCACTATGGTACTTACATGTCCCGATGCTTTATTTTCATGTACAAAAGATGTTCTTACCATGTTTGAAAACATGTAAGGACCATGATATTTTCTGTAAAGGTAGATCTCCTTATTTTTTTTTTCATAATCCTTAATTCCTTCTTATTGCCCATGATATTTTAATTACAAATGCACAACTTTTGAATGTTGTCAACAACTGCCATGTTCCCTAACATTGAGCTTTCCAATAATACTCTCTACTTGGCTTAATAGCTCAGTTGGTAGTGTTTGTCTTTGGCGCCAAAAAAAGGGGTTCGAATCCAGTCTGCGTACTTCTTTTCTCATGCTTTCTGTACAAAAATGATATTTATCATTATGCAGCCTGGATTTAAATCCTTTTCTTTGGCGACAAAGAAACACGCTAGTGCGCGACAATATTTTTTTACACAACATGTAAAAAGTTTTGGCATTCTTCATCATAATTGTAAACAGTTCCATCTTACATGCCTAAAGTCTGCATTTGTTTTCATTGCTCTCCTTTAACGACCCCATGCTTACTTTTTGTCTTTTAATATCAGCTTTTCACAATTTCTTAATTTTTTTATGATTGTGATCCTACAATTTAAAAGTAGCCGTGCAGATCGAGAGATCTGACGGAGAACCGTTGAATCATTAGTACAATATAAAAGTGCCAATGTCTGTCTGTCTGTTGGTCTGTTTGTCCGAGAGATCTCGCGAAAGGCATTTTCAAAACCTTCCCTGGCTACAGGATCTAAGTTAGGTGTCATTACAGGAGCGCAATGACACCAAAACTATGTCTTTATATTTCGGACTATTCCCCCAATTTGAAATTAAACTTATCATAAATGCATTTAATTTAGCTCTCCCCACATAACTCCCAGCATGGCTTCATAGCTTAGTTGGCATAGTGAGTTTGTCTTTGGCGCCAAGGAAAAGTGGTTCGAATCCATGCCTCGTCGATATTTTTTTCACACATGCTAAAGTATTTCATTTTAAATTTCTATTTCCTTAAAAGCTATAAATAACCTTTGCAAGTTATTTACCTTTGTTCAAAAATTTGTGGAGATATACAAAAATGGACACACTGCCATTTTCAGGGAAGTGTCGCTCAAAAAGTTTGTTATTCCTGTATGATGGGTACGTTTAGGTTAGGTCAAGTTAAGGTAGAGAGGAGTATGGGGGCTTAGCCCACTGGTTAGGTATTGGGGGTTCCAGGGGGCAAAGCCCCCAGGGTAGGTTTGTTGGTAAAGCAATGAAAGACTTTTTGGATGACACTTCCTTGAAAATGTCGGAGGGTCCATTTTCGTTCAATAGTTCCAAATTCGTCACGTCGTAGATGCTAGGTTACCCGATTTATTATTAAAGACAGTGTATGGTTCGATTTACCGGAGGGGGGGTTAAGGGGGTTCGGCCCCCTAGTTAGATTCGTAACCCCCCTTAGTTATCTGCAGAAAAGACCCCCTAGGGGGGTCGACATTGGAGCACTCTCACCCCCCCCCCCATTAAAAGTTCGTGTAGAAAGTTACAGAAATTGTTGAACTCATACTAAAAAAAATGGTAAATAGGCACTTTTAGTGATTTTTAGCCCATTTTTGAATATTTTTGAGTGAAAAAAAATTGCCTGTGGCGCCATTTTGAGTCAATTTTTACAATGAGGTAAAAAAAACCTAATTTAATAATTTATTCAGGTCGAAACACTTAAGACCGGGGTCACAAAAGAGTGAAAACACTGTCTGGAAACAGATTGTGCCCCAAAAAATTTACAGCTTAAAAAACCACTTATGCAATCAAGATAAAACTGAATAATCATAATAAAATTAGTAAAAATCCAATTGGTGAAAATTTACACGTCGTAAATACGTACTCAATTCATGCTTAAACTGTGCAGTGGATAAGGTTGCACGCAGTGACCTAGACAATTTATTGAACAAAACTGCATAATAGATAAAGAAGTTATTGTCACAAAATTTCACACGAGTTCGAGGTATAAAAACCTGGATGCCATTTCTAAACGATTTGCATAGGAGATACTCCAAGACTTACATTTTTTAAAACAAATAAATTTTGTAATTCTTCTTTGGACTCTTTCAATGTTATATATTTGAGTCTTATTAGGTACCCAAGCCAAATTAGCATAAATTTTCACCTACGGCCAAAAATGTAGGAACATTTTTTTGGTCAGTTCCCCCTCCCCCCAAAAAATGGATTTCTGGGTGCGGCACTGCCTGCAACGTCCAACCCCCCTAGTTCAAAATGCCAAAATAGAACCCTGAAAGACACCTAATGACATGTTTAACTATTGTAATAAGGAAACCCTAAAGTGGCCTATAGGACTCTGGTGGTTCCATACACATAAATAATTTATTAATCCATCGCAATGAATGAGTTATAAATATCTAAGACAAAAACAAGCGTATTTATATTTACAAACTAAAGTAGTAAGTATTGTAAATAATTTTATTAAGTCGTGTAGAATTTTCATACAGGTTACTACATGAACGACTGCTCAAAATCCTCATGTACAAGTATTATTCCGATTTCAATCCTTACAATGTCTAAATACAACCACTAACACTCATTAAATAATTATGTCATTGACATACTATCAGGCAGAACTTCATAAGTGTTTGTATAAGGCGTATTAAATAGAAAGTTCTACTAAGAAAGAAGCTGGTTGTAGGAAGAAGAGCATAAAAACTTAGGAAAGGCATGGAAATTGCAATTTGATTTGAGCCTACCAATCATTAAATTAAAATGTCCTGAATACTACATTTCCAAGCAATTTTCACAGGGGTAAAATAGTTAATGAGGGAAACATTTCTCGCTTATACGAGGGCTCTGCTGCTCCCCCACACCTCCAAACTAATCAGGGGTTTCGCTCACAAACCCCGCACTGCATGGGGACTGCATCCCCCATACGCACAACTTAGCAACACAATAAGGAAAGCAGTGGCTTCACTATTTCACATTAGCATTAACTCAACTATGGCTGCAAGAGTACTGCAATAATTACAAATTTTCCACAAGAACTAAAATGTTCTTTTCACATATTAATTCACATTAATTCACATATTAATAAAATAATAAAAATGTCATTGGTTAACATAAGACTATATAATAGTTGGACAGTTGCTCCTCATACAGGAAATTTAGAAACAGGTTAAAAATTAGAGAAGACATCTTGCTAATTGATAAACATATTATGGGCAGACATTTCGAATTAAAACTTGTTAGCCTGTTTACTCCTTAAATTCTTGCATAATTTGTTTAGTAAAATGGACTTTTAATCCACTTATGTTTACAAATATTATAATTTGGAAATCTTTAGCAGAGTAAACGAAATGCATGCTCCAGATTGCTAGACATTAATAAAAATTAATTAAATTACACCCTATGTTTACATCCTTGTTTATTATTTCCCAAGAAACCAGAACGCAATTTCAAACGAATAAATAAACCATTTCCAAGTTTTATAGAAATTGCCATCTTGAGGATTTGAAAAAATGTTTTGAACAAGTTCCATGTCTTGCTAATGGAGCTGAAAATAATCCAATTCCATTCTTAACCTAGACTCCCTATCCGAATCCAGAGATCATTCTTGACAACAAGCTCACATACAGGGTCTCTTAAAATTGCAATGTAACTTTGGATTTTTACCTAAGCCTATGTAAACCTCAAGATATTCAAACCTTTAAAAAAAAATTTTATAATTTTGAAAGGGAGGAATGGCACCTGGTATTCTAAAATTGTAATTCCTCTCTCTCTCTCTTATGCTCAATTATATAGGCCTACCCTATTTGCTTCCAAATTCTACTAGTAACTAGACCTATAGAGAAAATCGTCTATTTTATTTATTTATTTTAATTAATCAAAGATACAAGATTGTATAGGCGTGCATGTGCATAATTTGAAAGTTAATTAGGTGAAACTAAAGCCTATAAAAGCTAATTGAGTAAACCAAAAAAGTTAGGTGTTTTACATTGATGTAGCAAATAAATTGAAATTTATTGTTGTAATAATTATTTGCGTTAAAATAACACGCCGAAGAGATTATTTCCAGGGATTAAAATTAGAAAAAGGAAATAGAATGGATTACGCAAATGCAATTAACACGGCTAAAATTAACGTTTTCCATTTATTTCGTTTTAGCTGCAATGGATTACTAGTATAGTTGGCACAGCATGGCCCTAGGTTAACTTTTAAAATAGAAATATCAGAATTCTTTAGTATATTTTTATTACCTTTTATACTTTTGGTAAGCAATGGCTTTGCAGATTCATATCAATGCCAACCAGTTTATGATGTCAAGAAAAAACGCAATACAATCTCAAAATTACTTTACCCTTAGACCTTTAAAAGTAATCAAAGTTTCAACTTAATTAATTTGGATAAAAAAAGAGGAAAAACGTTTCATTAACACTATTTAAAGAGCCATTAATAAAAATACAATTCGAAAACTAATTAACGTAGTGCCACTTTCAAGTCGTCTTAATTACATGTTTACCCAGTTAATAATAACTCTTAACATGTTAGAGAAATACTAACAAAGAGATTTAACGCACTACAGAAAATTTATTTAAAGTTTAAAATGTTAAGAAATGCAAACTCAAGTGGTGGCAAACACTAATAACAGCTGAGTGTTGCAGGAAAGCAAATTCTATGGCCGTCCATTTGAGCTCCTAAATATCACGATTGATGGTAAGCAGCAAAACAAATGTTACAAAATTACTGTTGAAAAGCAATATCTATGGCATTCCATTCGCGCTGTTTTAATAATCTTAATTTAAAGGGACAGTCCCACCTTACCTCAAGCACTTTTTGCAAGGAAGAGGGGAAAAAACGAAGAAGAGCGTAGAAATTAAAATTTAATTTATAATTACCATTCAGTATAGTTATTAATTTTGAAACATGCCAATGCGGACAAAAGTTTCGATAGTTGATAGTAGCCATGTTAGAAGTCATTTTGTCAATTGCACATGCGCACCCTCTAGTAATAAACTTGAAGGCGTAACAGAGAATGCGCATAACTAGTCCATTGCGATAAAGTGAGACCAATTTGAACCCCCCCCCCCTTTGCACACAGCGCCATTCTGGCTGAGTGGGGTACTATTATAAAAATAGCGCCTATCATCTTTTTTGGAAACTTCTTAATGTCTGAATTACAGTAAATGAACTTCAATAAGACTGCCCTTCTTTATTATTAATAATCTTAATTTTGAAATTTATGTGTCACAAAGTGGAACTGTACCTTTAAATTACTTCTTAAAATCAGTAAAAACTATTTCAGAAAATTTATAATTGCAGACCATCTTTATAAATACACCTTCTATGACACATTCCTTGGACTTCCCTGTATTAAAGCCTACTGACTTAAAAACCAGATGGTCTTTAGTTAACAATTTTAGCATACATAACATGTGATTTTATGTAGTTCCATATTTGCTCCTTCAATAGTTCTTATTTAAGCCTAAATTGCATCTTAAAATCATTGAAATAAATTTAAAATATATTTCTTTCCTATTTCGACTTACAGTTGTTGAGCCCACTTTTAAATTATGACACATTCTTTGGATTTCTCTTGCTTAGGGTCTACAACTTAAAACTGGACAATCCTTGCTGGCATCAATTTAAGATCTACAAGCCTAACAGACCGATTGGTTATATTTTCTTCAATTTGATCACAAATGTATATAAACATCTGTCCCTCCAAACTTGGCCAATAAGTTCAATGAACCTTATAATGAAATTTGCAATCCCTGTAACGAGTTACATTTCAGTTTAGTCAATATTCATTGGGTAAGGCTTTGTTACCATATTATCTGCCATCAACACCTTGCATTTAATTACACGGCTATATAATCATTGTAGAGCTGTTAATTTGCTGGAATTAACGGCAGGGGTTAAATTGAAAACCACGAATTGAAACACCATTCAAACAATCCTTTCAATAGTTATGACCACTTGTGACACGATCAAGTTTAATGGGTGCCAATTAATTGTTACACAATTCGGGCCATTTTGCTAGTTGTCAAAGGATGTTACGCTCGTATACTGTTAGTGAATTAAGTGTTATTATTTAAATGAAGGGCGTTCTACAAGTCGAATAAGAACGTCCTGATAAGGCATGTTTATAGAATGCCTTTCTTCTGAAATCCCTTCTTTCAGATTAAAAAAGTCATTCTAAAAATGCCTTTTTTAAAAATACTTTTTTCTTGCATAAACATAAATTCCTATTTTTTTTTCAATTAGCCACTACTACCATTGTAATGTTATGGAAATTCACCAAAAACGTTAATGAACCAGCATATTAACCGATATGAATTAAACATAAATTGTATAAAAATGAAACGTAAAATCAATAGTATCTGAGAAAATGCGAGGAGTATAATAAATATCCAGCAACATATTTTAGTCAGGCAATCAAAGCTAAATATCTATTTACTGTTATAAATAGTTAGAGCCTGGGTATTATTGATTGCCCTTTTTCGTCTTAAGAAGCAATTATGAAGATGTTGTGGACTCACCAAACACTTTAGAAGGCAGATTAAATCACTGAACTTACCTAAAAATAGAAATAAATGCAATTAATAAAGGTAACAATTCAATATAGTAAACACTCATAACCTTCATAACAGCTCTTGCTTAATTTTATCCACGTAAATAAAAGACAAAAAATTAAACAAATTATCATTTGTATGCACTGATATACAAATACACTAACGAGTATAATTTCATTATTATGTTTTAAATTTCTATAAACATTGGATTTTGTCACATCAGCAGCACATGAAGTGGTTACATAAACATGTCTTAACTGAATTTTTAAAAAAAAAATGTATATATAACAAAATTGCATGAATAATGCAATAAGCAAATGAAGTTTGCATTGTTATCCCCATTCACACGGATATTTTGATCATGATCTAGAACATTCAAGATTTTTCTGGAATTAGTAAAGTCCAAAGAATGTTCTAGAATCTATAGTGTGATCGAAATGCCCATGTGAAATAGGATAACCACTACGATACATGCTGGTAAGACAAGGCACTGCCTTATGACGTCGGGTGAACATAAGTTATTTATAGAGATTAACCAAAATAATATTTGAAACAAAAACAAGAAAATTGCTAATATTGTCCCATAAAATGAAAAATGATACATTCTAAAGTTAATATTTTGCAATTAACTTTTTTTGTAGCTATAAAATTATCATAATTACAAAACTTTAGTTCAATAAATAAAAATGCCATCGTCTGCATGCAATCAACATGCATTCAGAAATACAAATTTTTATTGTTAAACTGAAGACTCTGTTACTTCCATTGAAGAAACCACTTGTAAATATTGAAAGTCATAACAGAGCCACTTAGAACTTAAAATGAAAGCATTTGCACTTTAGCCAAGTAATGAAATTCAGGTGGAAGCAGAATTTAAGTATTCAGGAGAATTTTATTATAACAATGCAACACGATATTGCGTTTTAACGACGATAAAATGCAAAATAGAGACCAAACAAAGGCCGCCAGCATTGTCATTGTTTTCTAACATAGATCCTCTTAAAATTCTAAATGAACACAAATATTCCCTTCTGTATTGTAAAACTCATCAAAAGACTTTCGAATTGCTTTAAAAAACCGCATACAATTTTATGAGAAATTACTAAGTCTATGTCTAAGTTAATCTCAATTTAGTTTGAACAAGACCATATTTACATCCTGAAAAGATGTGATTTATCTTTTATATATTGATCCCAAAACAAAACAAATAAAATGTCTTATAGTTCCACTTTAAAATAATGATAAAAACTAGCATTGGTCAGCATTAGTCTGTCCTTGCACGGTACTTTACAAGTTATTTAGGAAAAATATTTTCCCAAAAGCCCTTAGGAACTTTAAATTTGAAATTATAAATAGCCTTTAAGGTATTGATTGGCTACCCAAATATGAGCATCTAAAAATTAGGAAATACTAGTTTAAAACAATGCCAAATATTTGCAAAGTTCATTATTTTGGGGACATTTTTTTCTGAATTTATCTACTAATATACCTAAAGATTTCAAGATATTACTCTATTACTGTGTTTTTCTGTGAGAGTATACTGTTTGCATTAAATTACAGCATTGAGCATTGCACTCATTTATATCTTATAGTAAACAAAGATATTGAAGTAGAATATAATGTGCCTTAAATAATTTTGCTGCAAATAAATTCCTTGCACACTAAACATCTGCATAAATAGTATTAAAGAAAAATCTTAAAGGAATTAAAAGGATGCAATTAAGCATAAATAAAACATTAAACAACTATTTATCTCTCAATCTGAATAACTGCATCGTACATTACGCTAGTACATCAAATAAAGTTGGTTATACTTTATCAACAATATTCGTGTTTAGCTTTTATTTGTAATATACAGTGGGTTATTCAAGATTATAAACTGTTTAAAATTTAAGTAAACCCTCAGCATTCTTTACATGTATATATTCACAGGCCTTTTGAAAAATGGGAATAGTAGACCTGTTTCAGGGAAGAATAAACACAATTCATTCTAAATATGAAAATATTGTTTTTTAAAAGCATTGCAGTGATAGATACACTCAAAAACATATACATGTTTTGAATGGAATCTTCCTATACCCATTGCTGTTTAGTTGCCATCAGCAAAATGGAAATAAGCTTTCATAAATTTAGAGCTTAAAAAACAATGTCACCTAAGGATGAAATATTGTTTTAACCAAAAGCATATTCCACAAGCAAACTGTATTCAAACTGTATTATATATATAGCCACACTAAACCACTGTTGCAACCTTAAGCACTACATGCATCAAAATTGAAATTTTATATGAAAAAGTGAAAATGCAAGAAAAAAATTGATTATTGTATTAACTTTTGTTTGAGGTCTCCATAGTTTCTATGTTGATAAAATGGGCTTTTCCCTATATTATAGAATTAAGTTTCATTATGAAAGTCATATTCGGAAACCAGAGCTAAAATATTGCATGTTTTTTTGTAATAAAAATGTCATTTTTTTCCTAGTTTTTCCATTCGATTTTTCTCTCCACCCCTCTATTCCACATCACCCTCATTTCTGATGTTTTCATGTCATTATATACCCAAACTGAATTTCCCTGCTAATTTGAAACAATCAAGCAATATGACCCAATAGAGGGGAAAATGTCACCCCAAAATCCATTTCTATTTATCAGCAAATAATAAATGACGTCGAAAAATGATTCCCATAACAACCCAGTGCCAATTATAATTTTCTTTAATGTTGGCATATAGGCAAATATAGGTTGCCCTCTCATTATTACTATTGGAAAAAGTCACAAATTGAATGCCCCCGACTGTTATTTATATAAACGTAACTTTATAAGCAAAATCAAGAGAATAATAGGCTGCGCTATAATGCTGTAAATAAATGCTCTTACTTTGGTGTGACGTCAAACATCAACTAACTAAATATCTTGGCCCCTTAAACCTCTTATTGCTTTAATTGTTGGAAGAGGGATGCATTTTTAAATTTCCATGATAACAGTAACGAACAGACTTATTAAAAAAAAATGAAACTTACACGAGTCAATCATTCATTATAGAATGAAAATCAAGTAAGCCCATATCTTGTATCTAGTGCACTTAATTAATTAGCTTATGTGCCATTTCTTGCAGCCAAACATTAATTACACTTTTCAACTCACGTTTCTGCATCTGAATTTGTATACGAGATTTGTTAGAATGTTTCTATAACTAGATTACTCATTTCTGTTTGCATGCTTTAAATAGATTAAAAGTGTGTACAGTGCGTGTTATCCAGGCTTTCTAAAACTTTTTAATTCTCTCCAGTAATGAATTAGTATTTTCACAATACCATTTTTAACGTAGGGCCTATAGTATATACTTGACAAAAAAGGATGGAATTTTGTAATGAATTATTTTTAATTTTACAATATCAAGTAAGTATAAAATTGAACGTGTTTAACTAAACAGTATATTTAGAATTTTCCTTTTCTTATTTTCATGTTATTAAACAACCTACATGTATGACCATTGCACTTTTGGCCCTATAACATATACTTCATGCAACAATAATTGTTTAACCAAAATTAGCCCATTAAATTTTCTCTTTATATATATATATATATATAATATATTTAGTTAAAATTAACTAAATCCAATGGAAGATTGTAAAAACCATAGCAAGAAGAGGAAATAAGTAATGAAACAGGTTTTATAAATGTACACCAAATGATAACATAAGTGTTGGGCGATATGAATGTGCCATAAATATATATACCGTACAGGTAAATGAGTAAATGGAGATAAAATGTGCACTTCAAGACTAGTATGGGTCAATTTTTAATGTTTCCTCGATTTCTAACTGTGAAAAAAACGTCTGTTAAATGAATATAATTAATTTATTTAATGATCAATTAATTATTTTAATTGTTTTTAATTCAATTAAGGGCCAATTGTACCAACCACAGTTAAGTCTTAACCCTGGGTTATTTTGATCATGTGACCAATTTGGACCAATGAAAATTCATGAAAGTAAAGAAAACCTAAGCTTAACAGTCGGTTAAAGTTAACCCTTATTGGTAAAATTGGCCCTAAAATGTTATTTTGTTTAACTGCAGCTATATGTGCAAGGATCAAAGTTTGCTAATTTAGACTATTTAGTAAAATTTAATGATTTTTTGAATCGCTTCAATTCATTTACTCAAAAGTATAAAATCAGAACCTTCCAATTTGAAAATATAGAGAAAATTACAAATCAAGATCCTAATTATAATAATTATCAAGATACAGTAAAATGGCGCCTATCCTTTGCATGAAACGTTGTGATTTCCGGATAATGGTAAGTTGTTGAAAATTTTCACATCAATGCATGCCCTTTCAAACTATTGGTTGTAAATAATTTAAAATAGAATTGTTGCCTTGTTACAAGGTGCGTAAGTCCCTTTAATTTCTTTTTTTATTTAAGGAAAATATAGCTACCTGTCGCCAAATATTTGTTTTATATGCAGTATAGGTTTGTTACTATTTTTACACACGAATGATAAATTATAAGATAGTTGATTACTATACCCAACTGAAAAAATCAATTCATACCAATTCAAAATATCAATTGGTTGAATTGTTTTGAATATGTATGAAATGG
>JAQIXP010004649.1:0-11282 GCA_034700285.1 Proteroiulus fuscus | reverse complement strand
GTCGTTACCCAATTCCCTAGGTGCCTCTACAAATCCTCTACAATGACGCGGCAGCGTCAGCCACGGGTCTACTAGTTAATATATAATACAGAACAATCTTAAATACAACCTGATATAGCCTGTCACGAGAGCATTATATACACGGTACTATTGACCATTTCAATACATGTAAATAAAGCCATGTGCAAAAGATGACCAGCTCAACAAATAACAAGTCACTTTCACATTTTTAAAATGTCCGTTGTCCACCCGATATATTGGAGTCGACATCAAATGTTAAGCAACTATTTAGTCATAAGCAAATAAGTGTCATGATAGAAAGTTTGGGAATTTCCGTGAAAAATAAATTAAATGTATGAACATTTACATTTTTATGGTGGTTCATAGGGAGCTCTCTAACAAAATTTAATGGTGTGGGCTAGATTTTTACATATTAGTTTTACATTTGGATAGAAAATGCTTATTTTAAAAATTATTTGAGCTGCTTGCATGAGCAAAATGTAAAAAATGAAAATTGATAATTTATCATTTTCTAAGAAATTTCGCAAAATTTATAATAATTAAAGTCAGTTTCCAACTGAACACAAATTTTGGGTCTGAAAAAAAACACATGGCATTTCAGAATTACTAAATGCATGTAGTAAAGTACAATGCTCTGAATAAACTGAGGAAATATAACACAAATGCCTCTTTATAGAATGCATTTTCAAATGCATTTTATTCAAGATGTGCTAGTAAAACATAATAGTAATAATAGGGGCCTACGAGCTCATATCCTAGCAAAATATTTTGCCAGGAAAATGCATCACACAAGCTGCAGCAAATGCAACAGGTGTACTGTACATGTGCATCATAGAACTGATTTACTAAGCCACATGCATTTTCAAATACATTTCTCCTGAATCAGTTGCAGGAGAGGGCTACAGACCAAAAATAAATGTTATAGTAGACTATACAAAACATTTTTTTTGGACATAATTTGCTCCATTTTTGGTGTACTGATGGTCAAACCAAACAGCAATTAAGCATGATATATACTTGTAATATATAATGAGTGGATTGCTCAAGTCTGGAATAGTGATTTAAGCTGGGAATAAACTTTAGAATTGCATGTTATTTTAAAGATTATTGAACTTTATTCCAAGCTTAAATCACTATTCCAGACTTCAACAATCCACCCATAGATTATTAACCTAAAGTAAAAGGGCAATGTCTGACTACCAATTACTCGTATATTAATGTATATATAAAATTGTAGCAGCATCTTACATATTTTTTTATCAAATAACTGACACGTATATATATATATATATATATATATATATGGGATAAAAAGGTCACCCCTAGAGCTGCCAATAAACATAGCAGGATACAGTTTATATGGTCGACTGGCTTCCGAATGGATTTTCTTCTCGGATAACGTTTGTCACTTGCGTAAAGCAAGATTTATTACTTTCATAACTCTGTTGTCACCTTTTTGTATGTAAAGACATTTGTCGAATAGAAATTTATGAGAGAGAGGGTTATTTTCAGCCGTGCTGTAAACACCATTGGCAATACAACATGCATGCAAGGCCTTTGGAGATTTATACCAAGATATATTGAGTTAGGGCTAAACGTACATATTGAGTGTAGTACACAGACCACAGATCAGTATACGTGTGTTACTTAAGCTAAATTTTCACGCAAAATCGAAAAAAAACCATCAAAATGCACTCTACTTAAAATGACATGAAATGAGGAAAAATGAGAAATGGACAAATCCCTAAACGATTTATGTTAAAGAGGAGGAAGATTTCGCTTGTGTTTTATACCGGCATACTGCCTGATTTTCCTCACTGATTTTCCAGTAGACCCCTTTCATAGAAAAACACCATCAAAATGATGAATAGCTTTCATCCAGCATTTATACAGTATTAAAGATGGCCGTCCCCACGATAGTTGCCATAGACTTAATGCGTTCTATAGATTGTTATTAGAGAGGCGTCTTCGGCATTACAGACGATCTTAGCAGATATCTGAATGAGGTCACGTCACACCTTTCGAAAATCCTCACATCTGTAACGCCGGACATTCACAAAGTGTTAGAGTGACGTCACACTCTAATGTCGAACGTTTAAAGCAAGTTTCTCGTAAGAGTTTTGTAATGCCAAAGACGACTCAAGACACCTGCAATCTGCGATAATATTTAGATTCGAACTGCAATTCTATAAATTTTATGAAACAAATTTGTAGTAGATAAAGTTTCATTCAAAAGAAAAAAATAGGAAAACATTTTTCCTCCAGAAATGCAATTTTATGGCAGATTTGTTTCTACAAAACTTCTACTAACAAACAGTCAGACTGCAATTTTGTTGTACAACAAGATTGCAATCTGGATCGTAGTAACTACTAACTGCAGTATTTTATTCACTGGTGGTCATAGCAGCTAGTGGTCAAGTGGGACTTTTAAAACTTTTGCACTCTCTATGCAGCAATAGCTTCAAAGCTGCTATATCATACAATTCTGCATGCTATTCGCTCATGAAGGCATTTGAAACTCTGGCTAAGGGACCAGCCCATTTACTATATTTTAAAATCCGACATGCATGACAGATTTTTAGCATTAATAAATTAATTAGGGAAACATTTAAGAATCCAATGGTCAAACCAAGATCAACCTGGGAGCTTATAAGATCTGAGGGTAGATTGGATAGTTTCTAATTCGTACGTGTGTTAGACGAACAGGCTTTTCAGGGAGGACATGACTGGCACGCACGCTTCGCCACCAGGGCTGTTAGCTATGATTCCAGCCTGACAGTTGCACTCGCAGGCGTCGACCGACGGCCGCTTACCAGTGGCCGAAGTCAGGTAGAACTCAATGGCGTGTCCGAGCACCTCGGCGTCAACGACACTGCTCTCGTTCCACACGACCCTGGAAGCCTGCAGGGTCCTGTTGTCCGTGGCGGCGACGTTGACGATGGGGTTGGCGTTGCCCTGGACGACGGAGTCCGAGTTGTTGACCAGCAGGAGAGAGCACTCGTCGTCCGAGCCACTCACGGTGCTTTCTCGCCTGCTGGACAGGTCTCCTTCCACCGACACCGTATCCTCGGATATAGTGGCCGGAGTACTCTCCGGCTTTTTCGACGAGACGCTCCTCTTGCGTAGAAGCAGAAGCTCCCCGGCGACGTCGCTGCCACACTCGGATGTCATCGTCGCCGTCGCTGAGCTTCCGCCGCCGCTCGAAGACTCCTTTCTGTCGCGTTGGTTAAGGATCCTCGCCAGCCACGTGGGACTGTCCGCCTGGAGGCGCTTCATGTGCAGCTTGAAGAAGGACGAGTCCAGCGACAGCGACCTGTTGGACTTCATCTTCTCGCGCTTCACCTCTGCGCTCAGGCGACGCGAGTGGGAGATCTCGGAGAGGATGGAATGGAGATCCTCATCGGAGCACACGATCCCGGCGTCGCGCTCCGAATCCTTCAATTCACCGCTGGCGATGGTGGAGCCCTCCAGCGACGACGAGTGCGACTCCAGCAGGAGGAGGGCGTCCGTGGTTTTGCTGGCGTCAAACACGTCTACTCCAAGTTGGTCCACCTAAATTTAGTAAAATATAAAAGCACGTGACTATTTTTAATAGAAAACAAAACAAAACTTGAAAATCCAGATTTCTTTTTGAATGTGTGTGCAAAAAAAAAACATTTCTAGGGAAAATTTGCACAAAAATATCAATTAAAGATAGTAGACGCCTATAGGTTGAGCAAGGTGATTTGCACGTGGATAATTACAAAAAAATCTGGACCCCCTTAGCTACACTACTGGGTCACGAGGTCTACAAATGACGTCAAAAATAATGATTCAGTAATGTGTAAAAATTAACTGAACATACCTCAATGCACAAAACCCACAAGCGACGGTCAGTATAGCTTTCTAATGAAAGTGAACAACACCAATGGACATAAAGATAAAAAGTGTATTTACCTCCACACAGGTCATTTCCAGTTCCTGGCTCCTGCACGACCTTGACGGCCTTTCCACGGAGCCCTCGGGGTGCCGATCGACGTCGCAAGAGTAGGCCCTCTGGAAGATCTTGGCCCTTCTTTCGCTGCTCTTCCTCGGCTGCTTCGTATTGGCCCCAGGTGGGATTGGTGCAGCGGTCACCATGTTGTACAAGGGGATCATCATGTGCTGACCATCCGCCCCCTCAGACTTTCTGGCGTATCTCCTGGTGCAGGTGGTGCCAGTGGTCACTTCTGTCATCACGGCGGTGGTACCACCCGAGCTGCTCATGCCGTCATTGACCTCACCTTCTAACTGACTCCACTGTGGCTTCTTAGGCTGTTTGCTGCTCTTGAAGGTAGTTTCCTCTTCCGGTGCAATGGCATTGTCCACGCTGATGGAGAATGAATTTCGCCTGTCCGATACCCATCGACCTCTCAACCATTTTGATCGCAATGGGCCTTGGTCCCCGCCCCCCACCTCCACCGCCATTATGTCCTATTGTGAATGGAGATTCAATTTGGACTTCCGGTCACTTCTGGTGTTTCGAAGTTATGATCTGAAATAAAGGACGCAAAATAAAGGACATTTTTCAAAAATTCAATCAAAGTGCAAAATTGGACGAGAAATTCCAATTGAATTTATTGTGGAGGGAATTCAGGTGCTTCTTGATATATTGAGATAAAAAACCCTAATAATATCAATGGTTTAGAGCACAAGTAGCGAATGGATAATGTGATCGCGTGGCTCATTCGCTATTTGTGTGCTAAGTCATCGATATTATACAATGAAGCCCAAAAGGACTGTAACACTGAGCGAATTGGCCCTTCAAAAATTACCTGTACAAGAAAACTTGTATCTAAAAAAAAACAATTTGTATACCGGTATTCATATTGGTTAAAGGGACGGTCCCACCTTACCTCAAGCATTTTTTGCAAGAAAGAGGGGGAAGGGGGGGAGGAAAACAAGAAGATCGTAGAAATTGAAATTTAATTTATAATTACCATTCAATAGTTATTAATTTTGAAACATGCCAAAGTGGACAAAAATCTCGATGGTTGATAGTGGCCATGTTGGGAGTCATTTTGTCAATCCCTCTATAGTAATAAACTTTAAGGTGCACAAGTTTATGTGTAACAGACAATGCGCATATAACTATTCCATAGCGATAAAGTGAAGACAACATGAACTCCCCCTTGCACGCAACGCCATTCTGCCTGGGTGGAGGACTATTAAAAAATGGTGCCTATCATCTTTTTTGGAAACTGTGATTTCTGAATTATGCTATAGGTGAACTGCAAGTATTAATAAAACGGCCCTTCTTTATTATTAATAGGCCTAATCTTAATTTTAAGATTCATTTGACACAAAGTGGGACTATCCCTTTAAGAGTCCGTACCAATAATGATATGGTCAGAATCCTGGTAAAAAAAAAAATACCCAATTGAATCACGAGGCCTTGCACTGAAAACAAAAATAATTCTTAAAAAAATCATTTTCATGAGTTCAGTTTATTTCAAAAACAAGCTCGTAACTTGTGCTTTTTAGCACCAGTCACGGTCACCGAGGGGGAATTTAATCAAGTACTGACCGATAGAAAAGTGACCACTATGGGCAGAACATCTCGTCGAACAATCCATTAGGGATGATTGTACAATATAAGAAAACGGCCAAATATATTGACTTTGGTAAATATAACTTTTGTGCCATAAAAGTCATTGTTGCCAGGAGCATTGTTCAAGCAAGTAGCTTCACAACCAATTCCAGTAATTATTTGACCTGGTCAAGATTACTTCGATCGAGAACGAAATTGCCTTACCAGCCTATCATAAACCATAATGAAAAACACTTAATAGGAGACAGAGTTATGGGAAAATCCCTTCACACATATACGATGTACAGCACATCAATAATTATGATTACAGAGGATTTGGCCTATTTGCAGGTGCTGGCGAAAAAAAATAAGAAATAAACCTGGTGCGGCTTGTTCCATTAGGCCTACTGCCAAAAAAGCTTAATCATGCAAATCCAATCATAATCGAAAATTTCAACATATCAATAGTCCCCAAAGGCTTAAGTAAACTATAAGCAAAAGGAGGAATCAAGCAGTGCAATTCAAAATGTGTATCAAAAGTTGAAAATACAAAATTGTCAGATTGCCATTTGGCAAATGGCAAGAAAAAAAAAAAGAACGTCCGCCATATTGGAATTATACAGGGGCGTACTCGAATTCTTAAGAGAAAGTCCCACTTTGAAAAAAGGTGGTTTTAGGATTAGGAAGAGATTCCTGATTATACAGGGTGCACTTGCATTCTTAAAGGGAATGTCCCACTTTGAAAGAAGCTGGTTGTAAGAGTAAGAGCATGAAAAATTAGGATAGGCATGGAATTTACAATTTGATTTGAGCCCACCAATCATTAAATATAATATCCTGAATACATTGGATTTGGATATGTAGCGCCCTCCACTGAATAAAAGGCATCAGCTCTCATGGAGCACATGTCCTAGAGGGCACCACCAACTGTCAGTGTCGGCTGAAATCTATGGAAAAATGTCGCCTAACATGTATTTAGCAAACGTGGTGATTTCTTCAATATGGAAACTTTGCTGCACTTATTATTTTCACAGTCATTCACATCTAGTAAGTATACGTACAATTTAAATATCTCGTAACAAAGCGGGACTTTCCCTTTTAATTTCTTCCCAAGTGATAGGCCTACAACCTGGGTTATCCCAGATTTAAACTTAATAAAAATGCATTCGTATAACATTAGTGTATGGGAAAATTTAGCATACTCTTACCCCTAATCTGTGGCAATCCCTACAAGCATAAGAGCCATAAGATTTGGCCTGCTTTTGCACTAAAATTTGCATGCAACAGAAAAATATTTTTTTTTTTAGTATTTATACTACATTACTAGAAGCTTGCATGGGAAATTGGCAGCAGTTAATTTAAGGGCCATATAAGAATCCATCCTTTAAAAACCATTTTCTAAAGGAAATTATCTAATGTGACCTGCATTTCATACCAATTGTACACTAACAATGCGACTATAGAGGATCTTTTTCCTTCCTAATAGGCCTACATCAAGTCGAGTGTAATTAGGCCAAGTCGGTACAAAAGCTTCAACCGAAATGCGAATGACATTTTGCCAAAATAAAAATCAAACGTAAAAAATTGGGATTAAAAAAAACCCCTAAGATACAAATTTAGGCTATATATAATTGCATTACAATATAATACAACGTTTAGCGTCAACCAAGGATCCGGCCTTATTAGATTAATACACCTACTTTCACAGAAACGTTAAATTCATAGACTTCAGGCCTGTAAGATAAAGAAATGTATTTTTAAATGCATTTCCTAAATGAAATATATTTTAAATGCATTACTAATGAATCTATTAGCACACGTATTACTTATAAATGTATAACCACATTTTTTTACTAATAAATTAATTATCAAATGTTTTACTAATAAATTAATTATCAAATGTATATTACTAATAAATGCATTTTCAAATGTTTTACTAATAAATGTAAACCTATTATCAGATGCATATTAATAATAAATGTATTATCAAATGCCTTACTAATAAATTAATTATCAAATGTATTATCAAATGAATTATACTAAAAAATGTATTATCACATGTATTTACATTTATACTATGCATTAAGTACATTCAATATAAATTTAACTCAGATATTATAAAGTAAGTTTACTTTAATAAAACTCTCAAAAAACCACACAAAAACCTATAATATCCTAGCTCCCTCAAATAACAATATCGAATTATCAGAATGTCTAAAACAAATGCATGCAGGATGAAAATATACGGTATTGTTATAAGTATGGCGACCCATTCAGCAAAATAATATATATTAAACAATGCCAAATAAAAGTTCAAAATGGTCAGGGTCAAAGATGATACAAAATGCAAATTTCCTTTGAAGACGAATGTGGAATTTTTGGTCACATGATATGCTTGCATTCCTAACTGAGAAAAAATTTTTTTTCGGTCGCCATTTATATCTGGACCACCAACGAGTTTTCACCTGGTGTATATCACGGATCATACAGTCCAGATAAGCCAAAACTATTTGACTGTTTATTATATTATGTCTGTATTATTCATTTGTTTTATTTGTAACATATAATAATGTATTTTAGAGCATTTTTTCAGGTATAAGTACTACACAAGGATACAACATAAGCCTACAGAGTTTTCGAAAATTGATGATCAAATCCTTCTGCTACTGTACTGATACTTTGCGACATCTGGTACTTAAAATCATACATTTTCATAATCAATTTGAAATGAATTTTTAAAATCCATTTCTGTTTTATATGGGTACTGTCAGTAAAATGGTGCCTATTTGGGCTTTATATTTTCAACTAAATCCATGCATGTATTCAGGACAGTTTATTTTTTTCATCAATGATATATCGGTACTCCAAAAAACGTATAAAATCATCAGATTCATGGTTTCAATGATATCGGTAGTGCAAAAAATAAAAAAAAATAAAAAAATTACAGAAATTTACTCGATTTGTGATTTTACTTTTAGTGATCTTCACAGTTTCACTGATCTTCCCAGATAACAGCAATCCAAAAAAAACTACTGAAGTCACTAGTGATATATATGGAGCGGTGATTTCAATTTTTAGCATAGATTGATAATAGTGTTTCCAGACTAGGTTATAGACTAAGTTTGGCCATGCAAAAATTAATTACACGAACCTTGTGTCGTATATAAATTAGAAATTAAAAGGTGTGTAGATTATACCTTAATATATATTATAATTTTGTCCAAATAGTAAAAGAGAGAGAGATTGTCTGACCTAATTGCACTTTTCTTTTAGAAATTGCTATTTTCACACGCAACTATATGTTTGGGCGTGCCAATATTTCTTTTGGCACACTCTCCAAATGTAGTCCTAATCGATAGCCATCAAAATGATCAAGTCTACCTTGGATTTTATTTAGGGATTATTGGATATAAAAAAAAATACATTTGAAAGCAGTTTTCTAATTATAGCAAAGTGCAATTTTATGCTGAATAATTATCTGTACTTGTAAGGGAGAAAATGCAACGCGATAATTATTTCTTAAATAAATAATTTGATTACGTCCATACATATATGTAGGCCTATAATCCATTGCAGTTTCATGCTTGTTCACCCGCATTTAGAGACTGCTTAAACCATTTATTGTGATTAGGTTACTGCATCTTCTTTGACCAATGGTCAATTTGGAAAGGATTGGACTGCATGCAATGTTAAATGGCTATTCGACTATTCGCTAATCGAATAATCAATGTGGAGACAAATGAGTTTCTTTTATTTCGTTTGCCAATTTTCATGGGAAATTTAACCTCGGAAACCAAATGCCAAACAGCATTTGATTGCAATTCATTTGCAATTATTTTTTTTTAAATTTCTGCTGGAAATATGTTTTCAGAGTGGTAAAAATTTGTGAATTGCTTGAAAATTGGTATAAAAGATGACCAAAATCCATATATTATTAAAAATAAAATAAGTTTTTTGTGACATTTTGTACAACATAATAAAATGCTTGCAAATTTACATTTGTACGGTGGCTCATATGTAGACAGAATATTCAAATTAATAATAATGTATTTCAAAAAGTAAAATTTTATGCCCAAAATTAAAAACAACAAAGAAGTAATTATACCCCTAAAATCAATCTTTTTAACCATAAATCTAAATTTGCATTAAAAATAAATTAATGCTAGCTTTTAAGTAAATTAATGTGAAATTTCAAATAAATTAAGGTGAAATTCTCAATAAATTCATGTAAAATTCTAAATAAATTAATGAGTAATTTTAAATAAATTAAGGTGAAATTTTAAATAAATTAAGGTGAATTTCTAAATAAATAAGTGTGAAATTCTCTATAAATTAATGTTGCATTTTTAATAAATTAATATTAAATTTAAAATTAATTAAGGTGAAATTTTAAATAAATTTAATTAACATTTTAAATAAATTAAGGTGAAATTCTAAATAAATTAATTTGAATTTCTAAATAAATTAGTATGAAATTTTCAATAAATTAATGTGGCATTTTTAATAAATTAATATGAAATTATAA
Organism: Proteroiulus fuscus; assembly: GCA_034700285.1. Taxonomy (NCBI): domain Eukaryota; kingdom Metazoa; phylum Arthropoda; class Diplopoda; order Julida; family Blaniulidae; genus Proteroiulus; species Proteroiulus fuscus. Next base: position 1,188 of record JAQIXP010004649.1, on the reverse strand, counting down.
ATAAATTAGTGTGAAATTTTCAATAAACAAATGTTAAGCAAAGCTTTAAAGAAAAAGCCAACTGAAGAAAATGTTTCTTGAAAAATAATATAAAATGCAAAGAAACTGCAATCTTTTAACTTAAAATTAGCAAGTGAATTTTAAAATTTATAATAATTTAAGTGTCAATAGAAACTTTTAATAAATCTAATATTCATTTCTTCACCAGATTTGTTAAAAATTCTTATAGTTTAAAAAATTTCCATTATCCTGTTCTGGGAAAAACTTCAGAAATGTACAGGCCTACAACCGTAGCAATACACTAATCCAATCCATTTTTGTTTAATTAAATAAATAGTAAAAAAATGCACTCTATGAATCTTCAAAAACATTTTCCCCCAATGCATTTATCATATAATTCACTTCAAACAATTTCCAAAAATCTTTTCGTTTAAACCATTTCCTCCAAAATAAAAACAGGACAACTTAAGTTTTGTCAGAAAAAAAGGCATGAAAAGTCTAAAAACATGAAAATTGCATTAAGCCTACCTTTAACCGCAATTACCGGCATTAATATTACAGTCACACAAGTTCACACACACAAATATAGAGAGACATTGCACTGAATTCAGAGCACATCTAGAACAGCTCAGATGAGGAGCTGGTGGAAAAATAACAATGAAAATTCTGCAAACATTTGAAAAATAGCAGCCTGAAAAACCGATAAAATTAAAGAGTTGCGTGGCAACAGACTCATGCATATACAATATAGGCCTACAGTCCAATAGTGCATATGGCGCTATATATATAGTTGACACGGCCATAATATAGCAACAGTATATATAAGTTAATTGCACAGGTGCAATAATAATACACCTATAAATAGACATTAAAAATAAGGCAAGGATGCGCAAATATTCACACCCAGATTCATTTTATATGCACAATTAACCTCGGATATACTCATTGGATCTGATCGTAAAAAGGCACAACTTATATAGCTGATATAAAAATGATACTCTAGTGAGCTGGCTAATCCAGGAATTTTCAAGGGATTGAGATGGAGAGAGAACCCCTCTTTCCCATTGGATTCATCAGTGCTTAGGTGCAGGGTTCATAAATTTCAAAAGTGTTAAAGGGACAGTCTCACTTTGAAACAAGTTATTTTTAAACAGTACACAATTACTAGATATTAATTTATGTGCCAAT
>JAQIXP010004648.1:0-11283 GCA_034700285.1 Proteroiulus fuscus | reverse complement strand
ATACAAGTATGTGTTTGTCAGATTTATATACAAATATTGGAAGGGGGGAGGGAGAGAGGCAAAGGCAAGCATATAACTCAAGGGTATATTATTGTAGAAACAATTTGCTGTTCGGCATGTAACATGAGTAATTATGTTGACGTGGGAGTAGCTTATATATCTTCCTGATTGTGGGATATCCCCCTTACCAAATGGCATCATGATATGCTGATCGTAAGGTACTGAGTTGAATTGAATTGAGTATATAAAGTTCCTCAATGTCATCATAAATGTAATAACTTATGCAGCCTTATATATACAGCATGCATGGTGACTACTAACCTGGAAAACCTGGAAATCTCAGCGAATTTAATATAAAACCTGGAAAACTCAGGGAATTTTGAATTGAAACCTGGAATTTTTCAATGTCAACTTTTTTATTTGGTATTTTTTTTTAACATTATCCTGAAAATCAGCACAAAAAATGATTTGCCTAATTGGCTGCTGCAAAAATCAAAAAGGATATCTTGACTCTTCAATGGAAAGCAAATGATTAGCTTTGAAATTTGTGCATTTCATTTATTTCATTGTTGCACCGGTCCAAATTAAATGTTTTTGAACCTGGAAAAATGTGAAAATGACCCTGGAAAACCTGGAAAACTCAGGGAATTTCACTTACAGAAATTTGTAGTCACCATGATATATACATGCAGTACAAAACAATGTAAGGGCCTATATAATCAAGATGACTATGTGCCTGGAAAGGCGACTGTATACTTGCACCTGCCCTTTTGCAACAACTCCATTTTAGTGTCCATGGCATGCTTTGCATGCATCTCTTTTTCTTCTTTATTTTGTTTTTCTTTTTCTGCACACATTTGCTTCTTGATGTCAGCATGTCATTCAAAATGCTGTTTAAACGTTAACTGTTGCCATGCCAACTGCCCTTTAATTCTGTTCAGTTTTAATTAAATACCACATGTGTTACATGGAGTTGATGCTCAGGCAATCTGTCACCAAAGTCATAAATATTCATGCCTTTGGAAAATTGCCTCCAAATTAAATTATAGTCAATAATGAAGAGCACCCTGCTGTGCATATTAAACAAAAGCAAACACACGAATATACATATATAAGAGAAAGAGAGAGAGAGAGAGAAACAGCAAGGATCTCAATATCCATCCATCCATTCTCTTATATATGTTTCTATCAAACTGGAATATAGTGCATAAACGCCTTTTTGCAAGCTTTTATATAAGGACAAATTTGGTCTAAAATAGTTAAAAAAGTTTTGTTTATATGGAAATTGGTCAGTGAAAGTCAATGGAAACTGACTTTATTTGGATGCTATGCCTATATGCGTATTTGGGGTAATTTGAATGAAATAATTTAAGTATAAGCCTACTAATTTATTTACATTTTCATGTTTAAATAATTTTAATCAACTTTTATTTTTGTTAGGACCAGTTGCACCAACAAGAGATAGCATTAATCCAATGTTAATCTCAGGTTTTCTTATTCCTGATTTTTCCTTGTTCCTAATCAGTCACACGATCATAATAACCCAAGGTTATGGCTTAACTGTTGTTGGAGCAACTGCATGACCCTAGTGATCTAATTTAATATTGAAAACTACATTCTATATATAGTAATTTAAAAAAAAGTAATTTAATTTGCTTGTCATACTACTGAGTTAAGGTAGTCATGCAGGGGTCACTTCAATATTTTGATGAATTAGAAAATAACCAAATTTATGTTTTCTTACTTGAGTAATTTGAAAAGTAATTTGAATTTCTCTGGTAGCTAATTTAAATTATTTACTTTTTTACAGTTTTTGTAGGCCTATTCAATTCCTGATTAGCCTATCTTTTTATGTATAAAAGAAATGACATCAAAGATATGTACATAGTCAGTTTATAGGATGCATTTAGGTCTCACCTGATATACGAGCGTATACTGTATGCATAAAAGGAAACCTAAAAGTCAGCCTTAAACTGGTAATGAAAACAGTGTTAACGATCGAACCAGCTGTATATAGTGTTTTCAGCTTTCCATTATATAGTTTTTGGTGTTTTTCCAATTTCTGAGATTTTACTATTTTTCTGGCATCCCTTTCATGAGATCAGGGAATATGGCGGCGCCCATGTCTTGCATACAAGTTATGATTTCTCACTAATGACAAGCTTTATTCTAATGGCAAGCATTTTAAAAGCACTTGTCATAAAGCAAGACTTCTCCTTTTAATTCCGGCAGTGTCAGTACAGCTTTCATAAAAACTTATCTGCGTATATGGCATCCACATTCTGTATAAATTTTACAGGAATTCATGGAGTATATTGTAATAATTGTTAACGGGAAAGTCCCTCTTTGAAAGAAGTTGGTTCTGGTAGGAGGAAGACAGGAGCATGCAAAATTAGGAAAGGCATAGAAATTGCAGTTTGATTTGAACTCACCAATCATTAAATAAAATGTCCTGAATACGTGGATTTGGTTGAAAATGCAAAGCTCAAGTAGGTGCCATTTTACTGACAGTATGTAGCGCCTTCCACTGGATAAAAGACATCAGCTATCTTGAAACACGTAGACACGCATGTCCTAGAGGGCGCCACCAACTTTCGGTGTCTCCTGAAATCTGTGGGAAAATGGCACCTAGCACGTATTTGGCAAACTTCTTGATTTCTTCAATATTGAATATATCACTCGCTACAAAGTGGGACTTTCCCTTTAACTTGCCAATTAGCCATAGTGGTCAAATCATATATTAAATAAGTTTTTAAATTGATTTTGGTCGAAAATAAAATGCTAACCTGCATGGTCCACCGCCTTTTTTCCCCCAACCAATGTTTATCCGATTTTTAAATTCATTTTAACCGAAGAAATATACTCCCTGAATGCCGATGAAACGTCAATTTATTCAGCGTTGTTGCACTATTGAAACGAAAAACGTTCAATTGTCGTAAAAATACTTTACAAGAAACCCTGATTTTTATCATTAGGTTTTTTAAATAAGCCAATTGGTTTAAGTTTATATAAAAAAAGGGGATTTTCAATCAGTGGCTTATTATGTAACGTTTCAAGCTAAACTGAATGGATTTTTTTTTCTCGCTTTGCAACATGTGCATGCTTTGCTGCTGCATGGATATATATTATAATGTATTTTTTTTATTCTCTCCAAATTGCATTAAATTGCAAACTCGCCCTGTGCTTTTAAAATTCGGACAACGTAAAAGTTTGGCTTTTCCCTGTGAATCGAAGCATAAATGCATGGAAGCACATTACGTGCCCCATAACTAAATGTAAGAGCCAAGGGAATTTTTAAAGGGCCTTTTCGTTAACATTGAAATACTTTATGCTAAACACGAATTATCACGATTTATTTCGCATATTGTCCATGCATGCGTGGTGATTTAATCCATTTTTATGCAAATAAGCCAACGTGATCTCATATAGAATGGTTCTACGAGGCTAATTTAAAGTGGAAGTCTCACTTTAGGGAAAGGTTTGTTTTTTTTTAAAAACAAAGGGAATGATAACGATGACTTAATTCACAATTAGCGAATGAGCCAACTTTTCAAAAATGAGATAAGTGAACCATTGTGATCCTGGAAATGTCCCTTAATTAACCTAAAGTTGCAGAAATTTACTTAACACATAATTGTTAAAGTTATAGAAGTGAAGAGTAGCGAATATACAACAAGGTATCATTCCTAAAAGTTACAAGTAGCGAATGGTACCAATCGTTAGTTCACATTTTAAAAATGTCTAGATTTTTATTAAAATACAAGAGTAGCGAACTGACAATTTGTGTTCATTTTTTCATTCAATGTAGAATAGGCCTACCGAAAAGTAAAAAAGCTGAAATATAAGGAAATGTTTTTTTTGTTAATTTTCTTCTGTGTAGCCTACAGGCCGGAGCGCCCGCCACCTTGTGGCAATATATGGAAATAAGTATAATGACCTAATTCTGAAAGACATTTTCTGCTCAAATTGTTTGATTTTTACATGGGGACTGCTGTATAAAGTATGTAAAGTATAATCTTGTCGAACCAAATTAAGGGACTGATTTTTAATGATGGACATTAATTCAAAGTAGACTGGAAATAGTTGGCAGTGGTTTTTCTCGTTGGTAACCCAGCATGCCATCAGGGGACGTTGCATTTTGATTAAGGAAACATTTAGGTCAAACAGAAAAATTTCTCAATTCAAATTTTGATTGAATTGATTTTGCTTGTGGGCAAACTGTCCAGAAACCTCTTGACCTATCCGACAAATGGCATGACCTGTATATCGACTATCTTTTTTTTTTTTTTTTTTTTTGGTTCCCCCCTTTCCTTTTGACCATCTTTTATGTTGCCACGGCAACTCGGGATGATAGAAGGGATGTCCATGTGTGTGTGCTTTTTCTCTCTCTCATTTTGCTCTAAACTCTTGGCAATTTTCAACATATATTCAACACAGATGAAGTGAAAGTACGTTTGACTATATCCGTACTTGTCATGTTATAACGTGACAGTTTTCAATGGGAAATGGGGGATTTTTCCCCCATTTAATTGGCATGTTTGTGCGATGAGGTGCCAAATCTGATGTTATTCCCGTTTAGTCTGAATATATCAGTATAACTGCCTCCAATTAAACCCGAAATCAATTTCACAATTTTATCTTAATGTTTTTGGAAGAAAATATATATTAGCCTATGAGTCTTATACTTTGTATTTTTAATAAGATGGACTTTCATGCAAAGAAATAATTTGAAGCATTTTAGTCCCGGGAATGTTTAATGTAATGTAGTTTTAAGATATGGATGAAGTGACAGTTTTCAAATATATCAAAATAAGTGCATATTTTAATTTCAAAATATATTATTTGAAATGATCTTAATTGCAGCAGGGCTATATATGATAGATCATTATATGTGTCAATTTCTTATATTATAAAATAACTATATATTTTTTTTCTTTGGGGTTGGTTCTCTGCAAATATCTTGGTATTTGGCCCAATTTCGATCTTTGGTTCCATGTTTTTTTTTGGTTTCTGGATATCTTGGCGAAGTCATCATAAATATTGAATGCTATGGGACATTTGAAAATCTTTAAAATAATGAATATATTTACACATATATATTACATTATGAAAATACATTAATATTTTAAGGCCAAATATAAGGATTTTTATAATTACAAATAGGGAAAAAAAATCAAACAGGAATAATTTACTAAATAGGTCTAGTAAACTTGTAAGCAAGTTAAAAATTTGTCTGAAAGTCAATAGAGTTTATAAAGAAAAAAAAAATAAATTAAAAAAATTAACCAATACGTTTTTAGGAAATATTGTTTAGCACTTTATGTAGAAATGCATTAGTTAAAGAGTATGACATGGACAAAAAAAATTGCAATATGATTTGAGCCCATCAATCATTAAATAAAATGTCCTGAATACAGGATTTGGTTTAAAATGCTAAAACCAAATAGGCACCATTTTACTGACAGTATGTAGCGCCCTCTACTGGATAAAAGGCATTAGTTCTCATGAAACACGTACACATGCATAGAGGGCGCCACTAACTTTCAGTGTCTGCTGAAATCTATGGAAAAATGGCGCCTAACATGCATTTGACAAACGTAGTGATTTCTTCAATGTTGAAACTGTTGCAAATATTATTGACACAGCCATTCCTACCTATATATTAAGTGTGTATTACTTGCAACATGGTGGAACTTTCACATTAAGTAATGGTCATCTATTCTAAAAACATATTGCAATGAACCCTTTCTGTTGAAATCGTATATTGGGTGATAACCAGTAACCAACCCAATACCATATGTTGTTGGTTTTCTTTTTACATTATACAACTGGATTATCCAGACAAATAATTTTGGCATTTTTCAAGCCCAAACTGAACGTATATATCCACGAACTGTCATCATTTTTTTCTGTATGTACAAATAGGCATCACTGTATGTATCCCATTTTATCTCACTCCTTTCTGTTTGTGTCAATCAAAGTTACACCCACTTTTCAAGTGTAAATCAGATTTATTTGGCTTGCTTTTTTTTGTACAGATAAAAATGAACAAGAAAAACGAAAAAAAAAGTGAAACGCACGATAGCAAAAGGGAAAAAAAGGGGGAGATAAAACAAAGGCCCCAATTGTATAAGTATATGTATGTTTGTATCATGATGTTGAGAGATGTACCCTCAGTGCACTCCATTGGACTTTAATGTTATATAAGGTTTCAACTTCTTTTTTTCTTTCCTTTTTTTCCACTTTTTCAAAAGTAACTCCTACTTCTCCCTTAAATACACGCCCAAATGGATCCGAGGCAAACACGAACATTTTCTGCAAATAAGAGCTGATTTTAACATGACTTTCTAAGCAAATGTTTCTAATGCTATCTTGTATTTGTATTTTACGTGGACTATCTTTTGACGTGAAAATTTGGGGAGGATTTAAGGGAAAAGTTGGTTTTTAAGGGTTGAAGTATTGACCATTCTTTTCTTTGTCTTGCACGGGGATCATTCCAGTATTATGTCATCTCTGGGAGGGGGCCGGAGAGGGGTGGGTGGGTGTCACCGCGACAATAATGTTTGGATTTCAAACTGTTTGATGTGTTTGTTGGTCAGTTTAAAAGGGAAATTAATGAAGTCTCTCCTTGTTTAAAATTAATTTTAAAATGGCGATTACAAAATATGACGAAAAGCATGGAAATTGAAATCTTTATTTGTATTTACCATTACTTATTTGGAAACAACGTGATTTGGTAGCAAATGCGTGCATTTCATAGGAAGTAGCCATTTTTGCAGATATTTGTGGCGCCACCAACGGATTCATTTGCGTGATCCTGTGTTTTTTGGTTTATGTCATTATTCCCTTTCAGGCTTCAGTTATGACGTATAAATAATCATGTAATGGCGGCCTTATGACGCAACACACAAGTATTCAATAGACTTCGAGTGTATAGCAAGTGTTGGCACCTGGTGAGAGAATTTTCTTAAAGATTTGTCCATTTTGGACCTTGGTTTTTGATCCATGGCGGTAGAATGTTCCAAAGCAGAAAAAATGGCGGCAACTTCCATCAAAAGTTAAAGGGACAGTCTCACTTTGGAACAAGTTATTTTTTAAACAGTACACAATTACTAGATATTAATTTCTGTGCCAATAATAATTGTAGCAAAGTTTTCATTTTAAAGAAATCACGACGTTTCCAAAATGAACGGTAGGCGCCATTTTCCTTAGCCTTCGGCAAGCTTTAAAGGGAGGTGGCGCCCCCTAGCACATGCACGTCTATGGCCTCACGAGAGCTCGCGCCTTCCTTCCGATAGAAGACGCCACTATGCTTTAATAAACATGGCGTCTATTAAGGCTTTGCATTGCCAACCAAATCCAGGTATTCGGATCATTTCATTTATTGATAGATATTGTCAAATGCAATCGCAATTTCCATTTTAATTATGATTTTTCAAGCTCTTTTTATTAAAACCAACTTGTTTCAAAAGTGAGACTGTCCCTTTAACTAAACAAGGCTTGCATTTACGTGCTATGGTGCCGCCCCCTAGACTTGTGCTAGCCTGGAGACCTATTTCGTTAACATTTCTTTAAAAAACTATCATTTGGAGAATAATCACAAGAATCACTGACTTTCTCTCATTCTCTGGTGGTTGAAATACATTGACTGGCGATTGTGGTAAACCTGGGTTCGGTATATTGATTCCCTCACACAATTTCTCACTTTTCTTTTTTACTGGTTTGTGTTTATATCAAATATCAGAAAGAAGCAAAATGCTCATCCATCTTCCAGGTGTCGTGATGATGACCCATTAAAATTATGCCCTGGCATCACTTAAGACTCTTTTGATATCATCACACTGCATTGCCGCATGGATTTTTTTTTCTTCCAATACTTTTTTCTTGACTTCCTTCCTCTTTTCTTCTTCTTCCTTATGTGTTTGTGTGTTAACTTAGCATCACTGCAGTCCGATATTTTCTAACGAGCTGACAACGTCTTTATTGACTCAAAGCTGCTCTTTTTTTTTTTCCTTTTTTCTTTTTCATGTTTTTTGGCTTAACGAATGGCAGCTTTTGAATGCTTGAGGAAACTTGTTGTGGTATTCAGTCACTTGGAAATATGAGAAATTCTGGCGTGTTTTTTAAGTTGATTACTTATACGGCGATGATACATTATACACATATATACCTCATCCTTCTTCGTTACGTGTATTATATTAAACACCCCTTTTGTACTTACTCTCTTCAGTTTTAAGGTCTGTTCAATTCGCCTGCTCCTTCTGCTTCGGAGCCAGTTGAGCACGAGGCATGCGCGTGCGTATTCCATGGCTACTCGCTCTGCTTTGCACGTGCGAGCCTCGTGCTCAACTGGCTCTGAAGCGGAAATGAAACAGACGTTTCGTTCCACGATGGGTTTGTTCGTTTCGCATGTTTGGGAACCCGTTGGGCGCGAGGGTTTGCACGCGCTGGCCTCATGCTCAGGTTCTATTTTGTTTTGGAATCATTTGAGCGCGAGTCTTGCACGTGTGAAATTGAGTAAAAGCTATAGAATATGCACGTGCAAGCCTCGAGCTTAAATGTTCCAAAAAAAAAAATCTAAAAGTTCTAGATCGCGATTAAAGTGTCCGCGTGAATGGGGTATAATAAAGTAGATCATGATATGTATTGCCATAGTCCCACGATGCGGCAGTCTATCGTGATTTATAATGTAACCAAGTTTCCAGGACGTGTAACAATAAGTTACTATTTCTCATCAGATCTTCAAGTGGGGCCATGATAATGTACTAATTCTGCTGAAACAGCCAGAATGTTTTCTGTGCATCTAATATAGGGTTTTTTTCTGTATAGGAATGGAATGCCAATTTAGGCTTTGAAATGCATTTGTAAATGTATTTCTACATGCATGTACATTGCAATCGAAGTAAAAAAATCAGATGAAATGTATAATTGAATTAGGGTAGATTATGCTAGATCGGAACGGATATCCTTTCGTAAGGGAGCTAGTATAATACTTAGAAAAATATATTTTATAACACATCTTTAAAGGTATTTTGAAATGCATTTTGTATTGCTTGAAAATCTTCCCCCTCCCCCCATTTTCAGTATGCATTAAATTGCTATAGTATCTAATGGTAATTATTTTCTCAAAAGCTCCCCCTTGATAAGAGCTTTTTGTTGTTGTTTGGGTAATGTAAGATGGCCTCTTTATAGGGGCTTTTTTTTCTCCCTTTTTTGTATTAAAAAGTTTGTAACAAGTAGAGCGTGAAAAAGGATTGTTGTAGTTAATCCTATCCTTGGTTCATCAGAGTGTGTACTCATCAGCCTCTTGGTCAGTCAACACGGTAATTTGGACTGACCATGGGTCATTCGATGGTCACCCATGGAAACCGCAAGGCATTGCACCGCTGCTCACTAAAAATCTACTGATTTCCGATATAAAAACTAGTGAAGAGTGTTTGACCACTAGAAGTGACCATCGTCCACCCTCTTTAATCAATAAGTGGCCGATTGTTTGCTCCACTGGGCAGAAACTGATCTCTAGTCTTAGTTTCTTTGGCCTTTGTGGTCAGTTGCTAGTGTGAGTGACCAGCCAGATGACTACCGTCTATGTCCAATTCCGATGTTCAATAGTAAGCTCGTAGATTCTTTTACTGAGCATTATGGCTGCAAGTGCCTGGCCGTATACATCCTTGACCATTGACCAATTGTGGACAGTGGGCAAAATGATTTTTTTTTTCTTAGCTTTTAGGTTTTTTTTTTTGTGTATTTTACGACTTTGACTGTATAGCTAATGGAAAATATACTGGTCAGAAAAAACAGCAGGCAGTTTCTGTATATATATGGCATTGCCCATGTGGATGTGTGAGGAATGTCCGTTTGACCGTTGTGATTGAAATCTGGCCGGAGATGGGAGGGGGGCCGGGGGGGGGAGGGTCAAGGGGAAATTGACAAGAAACCTTTAGGGTTATCAGCTGGTGACGATTGTATCAGTGAAATTGAACACATTGTTGATGCAATGGATACGTTCTGGCCATGTCTTGACCCTTCAATTGTGTCCAGTGTGGTGCTGGTCGCGGTAAACAATGGTCAAGGGTTGGAGTAACCAAGGCAACCATCACCTGGTCAAGATAACGCTGGAATAGGGGAAGATTCCAATTAACGATTCTGTAGCAAACGTAACAATCGCATGAAAGAAAATGGCCAAGTTTTTCTATTTTCTGTGATTTTTTTTTTGTTTTCTAGAAGAAAACAAAAACAAAATGGTATAGATAAGGTTAACACAAACATAGTTATTATCTTGTAATTGTTTGCTTCTATTGAGTCTTTGAAACAAGATCAACAGTCTAGAAACTATTAGAAACACAATCAAATATAGTTAACTTTCTAAAATGTAACTATGGCAAAAATGCATTATGGTAGGCTTATATAGTATTTATTTAACGACAAGATTCTCGCCATGTTGTCATATAGTTAGGCCTATGTATACAGTCAGATTAACATTAACTTAGTTCATTTTGCACCGCCTAGCGACCACGATGGAAATAATAGTTCCAAGGAAGAACAAGCTAGGCAAATGGAATGTGCATGCAAAGTTTCCTTCCTTGTCGCTAGGCGGTTTAAAATTAACTAAGTCAAGGTTGGCATATTCCTGATTGTCGTTATTTCTTATTTATTTAAATATAATGTATAGGCCTGCTGCATGTAATAAATTACATTTTTTTCTATTCTATTAAAAATCTCTTTTAATTAAAAGTTTATAATTATTAAAAACAAGATTATTTTAATTTTTCTCCTTAAGTCCTTCGCGTTTTAAACTGTCTTTACCTATATATACTTCAAGTTATTTAACTTTAAAAATAAATTAAAAAAAACAAATGTTTTGGTAAAAATATATAAATTGAATTAAAATTAAATACAAAGCAACTATGCTTTTAATGATTTCTGTGTGTAGGCCTATAATATGCCCCAGATACTCATTACATTAATTGATTTTAATTTTCATTTTTATAATTTAAATTAAATATGTTCTGATTGCATTAAACCCTTTGCAACTACTTTATAAAATTGTGGTACAAATAAGTTTTAATTTTTTTTGAAAAAAAAACATCATTTCAATCAAATAATTTAAACAAGGTTTCTTTTACAATGCAATACATTGATGGTTTAATTCTGAAGTCGCCAATTTGAAAAAAAAAGTGGGTTTTGAGATAATAGTGTTTTGTGGGTTTTTGTGGAAAAATGGTATAACTTAGAAATAAACAATGTTAAAAGGCTGAAATTTGGTGAACAGATAGAACAATA
>JAQIXP010004647.1:0-11283 GCA_034700285.1 Proteroiulus fuscus | reverse complement strand
TTGAGTTAGAACAGTTTGAAGAAAACGAATTTAACATTGAAATCCCCATAGGCCCATGCTGTTAAAAGTGTGGACATGCCCCTTAAGTGGCAAACGACGAATATTCTGGAATTACGTTTTTAATTTTGAAAATGTTAAACTTACCCTTTGGCCAATGCTGTCTTTTCCCACCATCTTGGTTTGTGGTAACGTAAGTCATACTGTTTTCGGCCGATAGCAGCGCTGTTTGATAATATTATTCCTAAGAATGTTATAATTCTGACTAGCACCAGGGTTGACGTTTTACCTAACATTTCACATCAGAATTTCAAAACAAACAATCAGATTTTTAGTAAGGCACACTAGAGGCAATTCTGTATTACTGAACCAGTGTCAACAAACTTGTGTTTGTTCTATTGAGATAATGTTGATGTTGTGAAACTGCTAAAGTCAAAACACATAGTTTCTTAGCAGGATTTTTTTGCCATGGATTTCAATGGGGGTATTCTTAGTAACATCCCTAATATTTGACAGGCAGACACTTCCTGGCACCACAGTTGTTCATCTCTTCCTCTTTTTATTTTCGGGAATATGATTTAAGATTTTTTTTTCTGGAAATTTAATCCGGCAGAAATTTTGCACATAATTTATTCAAATCAAAATAATTGTCAAGTAGTCGTTAAATACAACAAATTATTGTACATGAAGTGAATTTTTTTAGTAACGACTGTATTAAACATGAAGTATCACTTCATGTCAAGGGCTTTTTAAATGCTAGACATGGGAAAAAACTGTTGAAATAAAATAATAATATTGGAAATAAACTTACCATTAATGAGATATCACACATTTTAATGTATAACTTGATCATCGCCAAATTGCTTGATGTCAGTAAAATCTCAGAAATTTTTGGGCCATCTGTTAGTAACCATTAAAATCAATCAGTTTTGGTTTCGCTTTATACTTCTTTGCAATAATGCATAAAAGAAAATAAATGTATTAAAAAGGAATATAAAAAATATTTTTCAGTAAATTTTCTGAGAGTTTTTAGTAGGCCTATAGTGCACACTAGGTGGAGCTTTTGGCGATAAAAATGGATGCCATCGCTGGCCAATATTTTTCATGTTAATCATAGGTAGTTAAAATACTCAAATATATTACAAATATTGATAGTTTAAATTTCATTTCGAAATAAATTTTGAAACATGTAACTTTAGACGTTTAATAATTTTAAAAATATGTTTAAGGTTTATTTGAATATTTAAAAACTATTTATTTTAGTAAAAAAAATTAATGCATTTAAATTTAAATTAAATCAGCAAAGAATGTACTGCATGTATACAATATATATATACATGCAGGTAATTTAATGATACACAAAATTATAGTTTAGAAATGTCAATAATTCTTTTTAAATGTATTTAAAATATTCAGTAAATTATTTTGCTTTATGTATATGGCCATTTTCAGAAAATTAGCTAATTTTTTTTCAATAAAGTCAGCTAGGAAAGCTGGAAATGGCAACTAATCTGATATTGTTTTATAATTATTGAATGAGGGTTTTACAAATAATGCTTAGTCAGCAGTAACCCTTGCTTCATGGTAAGCCAAGCATAGATTTCACTATGACAGCAATATGTGATTGAAATAAAAATAAGTCCCATGCAGTTTTTATATTCTTCAGTTAAATACCAAGTCCTAGCTAGGACTTGGTATTTAATTCAACTAAGGATTCAGAAACTGGGACTTATTTTGTATTGGTTGGCGAACTATGAACCAAGAGTTAATATCAATTGACCATTTGCTATGAAAGTTGTTAGCTTCTGTCTATGATTGTGTTACAGGTATTTCAAGACATTGCATTATGTAATAGATTTCAATATTCAGTTAAATACAAAATACAAATTGCAATTATAAAAGTGAAAATTCTCCCCTTTTTCACGTTGGAATTGTTTACATTGCAAATAGGCTGGTGCAATTTACAAAACTTGTACATATTATTATAGGTTTTTTTTCAACGATTTCAATGTACAATTACAATATCGAGAATCGTTTGTTTTGACATTGTCTCTGGGGTCGTGGCAGGGTCACCATTTCAAACACAACTCATCACTTAATACTGTAAGAAAGCACACATGCAAAATACAATTTTCTTGTATAAAAAACATGATAACATTCAGTAGTACTGTGCAGGATTTTACACAACTGGAATCTAAAATATTTTCTGCAAAAAAAACATTTAAAGACTACTTTTCTGCCAAATTTATCCTCAAATGGGCAATAAAATGGCAAAAATGCACACGTTTTAAACAATTTCTAAATTTGCCTAAATATGATGAATTTTTGTCAATATTTTCAAATAAATTTACTTTTATTTTAGTAGAAAATGCAGTTCTGCATTCTGTAGAATTGTAAGTTGCTGGGGAAAAAATTCTGAACTGTAATAACATTCTCTTCTGCAGAAATCTTAATGAAGCTTAGTTTTCTACAGAATAATACCATCAGCTTTTCTGCAGAAATTCGAGTCCTTAATTAATTCTGAAAAAAATCTTTTTGCAGAAAATTTCATGTATCTGGGCTTCATATTTCACTCTCAGGTTAATATTATACTTAAATTGTTAGACTGGTAGAACATTCAGAAGGACGTTGCCTCCATTATCATTTTCAAAAAATAAAATTAATAAAAGAAAATTTAGAAAAAAAATATCAGTTAGTATTAATGATAGTAACAGAAGTTCATTGTTTTTCATCAGACAAGCAATATTCGCATAAGTTAGCTAGTGTTATTGGAATTTTCTTATGAATTTTTAATGACAAATTTGCAAACTTATACCAATCTAACACATCACAGAAAGTTTAGGTTTTATTCACTGAACTGTTTTTCCGTAAAGAAATAATAAAAAGTGAAAAAAAAACAATGGATTACATTGGAATTAGGATATTTTTTTTATAATTTTCATAATTTTAAGCAAGCAAACAATTTCATGAATTCATGTAAGTCTTGGATTCTATATGATGATTTTGATTGGCATAAAGGTGTAAATTCTGTCAATTCTACCTGGATAATTTCCCATGTAATTCCTAATTGGACCAATCATTGAAAAATTTTAGAGTTTTGGAATGTTTAATATCTCTTTTACCCCACGCCAAGGGCGAATATAGGGAATTGGGGGAGGGGGAATTGCAATGGGGGTAATTGCTCCCCCCCCTTAGCCATGGAAAATTTCACCCCCTTACTTGGAGAAAATTGCCCTCCCTCCCTTCTTGAAATTGCTCCCAAGAAATTATTCCTTACATAGCTAGCTGAAAGTTCTTATAGGCCTGTAGCATTAATCAATTGCGCCTCCTGGTGGAAATTTTTTTATCATTCTTATTTCTTTTTAAACTTGGCTCCAGGAGGCGCTTATTTTTGTGATTACCCTGCCACCTGCAGCAAAAGCTTAGCTGCAGGATTACTAATTTGAATTTCAACCAATTCACGATTTTCGCACTACCAACTGAGCATGCTTAGTACCCACTTAAAGGTGACACAAGCTACCACCAGAGGGCATGTGAGTACTTTGTAAATGGGAATTAATACAGGGGATCCCCTTATCAAGTTGTCACAGGTTACTACCAGAGGGCTTGTGAGTAGTGCAAAAATCCTCTATTGGCTCATTGCACCACATGAATTGCATTGTTTTTTCATGCCAATTTATTCTTATAACTGACACCAGGGGTACGACTGCCCTGCCATCTATGGGACAAGCTACAGCAGTACAGCCCTACATATATTCTGCAAATATATGCCACATTTCTGCATTATTTAACAGTTTAGCAAAATTGTTTATTAGTACGGAATCCTGTAGCCAGTATGTACTGCCAGGAAGTAACAGCCAGAAAAGGCCAATATTTTACAAATTATGCAAATATACAAATATAGCCACAGTTTAGTTTTGTAGCAAAAGTGACACGAAGTATTCTTCCACACAAGGCAGTTTGTTCAATGCTCGAGTGCATAGAAATACATTGATGCGACACCAAATAACACTTTTTTAAATATATCGGGGGTGGGAGGAGTCTGGGGAAAAGGGGAGGGGCAGGGATTGGGGGCGGGGGAAACGAAGAATCACTCATCACAGATATAATAATACGAGCACCATAATCAAAATACTCCCTAATTTTTTGGTCGGCTTCAGAAAATGGCAGTTGTTCAAATTGGCCTATACTATTTGGTGGTCTAAATGGGCAGTATGGGTCAGGAGTTTTTGGTGACCACGACGCATGCGCCGGCTCGACCAGTGTTCAGTGATGACACCTGAAATAGCGAATTATCGATTAGATCACAGGTCAGAAAACACTATATTTATTCATATATCGATGGCTTAATTCAGAAGTGGCGAATGAGCTAATTTGTCAAAAATGAGATGAGTGAACTATTGTGATCCTGGAAATGTCCCTAATTAACCTAAAGTTACAGAAATTAATTTAACCAGTAATTGTTAAAGTTACAGAAGGGAAGAGTAGTGAATAGTCAACAAGGTATCATTCCTAAAAGTTAGAACTTAGTGAATGGTAGGCCCTACCATTTGTTAGTTTATCTTTCAAAATTTTTTTTCGAGAATTTTTCTATTTTTTTATTTAATAAGCAAACTAATGGATGTGCATTTTTAAGCCTTTTATTTCTCAAATTACTTAATTAATTTACTAATTTAATTATTTAACAAAAATTAGCACATTTCCCATAAAGTATATTGTTTTATCTGTTCACCAAATCTCAACATTTTAACATTTTTTATTTCCAAGTTATACCTTTTTCCATAAAAACGCTATTATCGAGCAAAAGCAACTTTTGGCTTATTCGCTATTTCTGAATTAAGCCATCGATGTGTTTTGCCTCAAACTGCAAGAGATCATTAAAAACTACCGCCAGGTGGCAGCCTGTCGAGATCTAGAATAAACTATGCAAAATATAAGACACGGCACCCTGTAGTGAGCCGTGAATAAAAAACGAAACTGAGCAGGTGTGGTGCGTGGCGACACCTCGTGGCTCATTTTACAAATATTTTCTGTTGGCATTGTGCAATTAGAGCTTAGGGGAATTTGACTATTTTGGCATGTTTTCTAACAACTATTTTCTCATGAAAATAGTGCACGGGTTGCTGCAATAGTTTTTCTGAGAGTCAGTACTTACTGGTGTCCATTCATTGGTCTGAGCGTCGTAGCCTTCCACCAGCTTGAGACACTGCTGTCCATCGTAGCCTCCCACGGCAAAGAGCTGATCCCCCAAAAGACACACTCCAATGCCATCACGACCCACCCCCATGGCAGCTACCATTGTCCAGGTATCCGTCTTCGGATCATACCTGTGCTTACCAAAAAAAATTGATCAGTGCTGCCAGATAACAGATTCCAGTTCCTAAAATGGTTGGAACCGACTCACCTTTCAACGCAGTCAAATCTGGATGCACTTGGATTTGATGCCGGGGCGTCATGCCCACCCAGGGCATACAAGTATCCATTGACCACGCCCACTCCGACTCCTCCCCTGCGTTTTGCCATTGGGGCACACATGGTCCACTTGTTAGTGTGAGGGTCAAAACACTCCATGGTCCGCAAACAGGAACTGCCGTCACGGCCTCCGACGGCATACAACCTGTAAGGAGTTGAAGGGGAAATTTTATCAGTTGATGCTGTTCACTGAGAGAGTGAACTGAAAAGGAACCAATCAAGATTAGTTTCTCCTAATGCAACGAATAGAAGTTGGAAGTTTCTTCTGATTGCTTCAGTTCAGTCTTTAATTGAACAGAGTATATTATGGTGGATGACCCTCCAGTTACTAACCTATTATTTAATACTGCCACGCCCACTGTGCTTCTCTGGGTCGACATTGGGGCCACGTAACTCCACTGTCTGGCCTGAGGGTCCCATCTTTCTACTGTGTTTAAATAGCTCCAACCGTCGTGACCTCCTACGGCGTACAGAGGACCTTCCAGAACACCAACACCTGACAAGTAGAATAGTTAGGATGTGAAAATTATGAATTTCAAAATAACTGAAAAGTATTGTCTAGCAGACGAGTCTTATTTTTTGGTACTTTATGATCCATCCTACAATTGCAAATTCCCATTTGACATTTGCTGCAAAATTAGAAATACTGTATTTCCTTTTGAAAAGTACTTCCATAATGCATCTTTTGACAAAAACCCTCAGTTTTTGGCCATTTTAGTATGGAACAAATGGTAGTTGAAAGGCATTCATCATAGATGGCGCCATATGTCTATGGCAAATAACATGGGCTGCCATTTTAGTATGGGACAAATGGTAGTTGAAAGGCATTCATCATAGATGGCACCATATAATGTCTATTGGCAAATAACATGGTCTGCCATTTTAGTATGGAACAAACAGTATAGTTGAGTAATTCATCATAGATGGCGCCATATAGCCATTGGCAAATAACATGGGCTACCATTTTAGTATGGGACAAACAGTATAGTTGAAAGTCATTCATCATAGATGGCGCCATATGTCTATTGGCAAATAAAATAGTCTGCCTTTTTAGTATGGGACAAATGGTAGTTGAAAGTTATTCATAATAGATGGCACTTTACTTTTGAAAAGGGTATATTCAGTGTGATGTCACAGGAGTCCTTTCTCAGCAAGTGGATCTTAAAGTTCAGGACAAATAGTCCTAAATATGCATGTATTTTTTTACCTAATCCATGCCTGTGGGTGGACATGGGTTGCATCAGGGTCCAGATCTTGGTTTTGGTATCATAACACTCGACCAAGTTGAGCGTTTTGAGCCCATCACGGCCCCCCACGACGTAAAGCTTATTGTCCAGGACTGCTACTCCAAACTGTAATCTTCTACCTGTCATGTTAGCAACTTGGGTCCAAGTGTTGGTGCGCAGGTCATACTTTTCTATGCTGGTGGCACCTGTAGATCAATGGAAATAGCATTAGGTCATGGAAAAGTCATAGAGTTCGTGTTGGGTATTGACATTTTTGGGCCATTCTCCACTGCGCATGTGCAGAGAATAATTCTGATTTGACAGAAGGTTTTAAAATTCTAGCAGTAAGAGAATCACCAAAAATCTCAATTGTGAATGATGGGAGTAAATGTGCATTTTTATTATATACAAAATTAAAAAATTCAGTTTGGTAGCATTAATTCAAACTTCTTTTTATGAATTTTGCTTAATTTTTTAATGCAGTAGTAATTTTTTATTATATTTTTTAACAGTCCTGAGGGATATTTGTTTAAATTCAAATCCAATTGAAAAAATACATTCCGAATTCTTAATTTTTCTGTGGTTAAACTAAATCATGGTGCCTACCAACCTACCATGTCATGATGTCATCCTAAGTCATACATTTTAAAAATAAGTCTTACATTTTGTCTGAATTCCTTGTGGAATTTTCAAACTTTTGCTAAATAACATGAAATTGACCCTACTAGGTAAATTATCCAAATTTTAAATATTTAAGTATTCAAAGTATATTATTAAGTATTATTATTAAGTATTATTATTAATTATTATTATTAATTACTATTACTATTATTATTATGATTATTAAGTATATTATTAAGTATTAAGTATTCAAGTATTCAAATTTTAAAGTATTATGAAAACTGGTGATTTTTCACAAATTTAGTTGTACTTTAGAGTTTTTAGTGCAATTGAAGTTCTGCATTGTAAGCATATAATTAGTAAATAAAATATACAAAAGTCATACATTTTATCCAAATAATATCATAAAAAGTCATGTTTTTGGGCTTTAAGTTGTCTAGTAGACACCATGCATATGATTAGTTAACAAAACCCATGGCTACGTGAACCTGAATCCAAATAAAATATTTTCTGCAGAAAAATTTATTTCTGTAGAAAAAGTTGGACCTAGCATTCCATATTTCTGCTCAGTATCTGATTACTTTCTGCATGCATACATTTTTCTGAAGAAAATGTAATCAAAATTCTTGTAAAATTTGACTTTCAAAATGTATTCTTTGGTTTCAAGTTCTGCATAAAGAAGTTTAGAAATTCTGCAGAAACGAGCAGATTCTATCCTGCTGATTTTGGATAAATTTTTGTCTGGTCCTAGTTGACTTACAATGAGCCATGGGTTAATGCTTACCAAGCATTAATGATACTTTCGTCATGTAGTTTCTGATACTTTCGTCATGTAGTTTCTGATACTTTCGTCATGTAGTTTCTGATACTTTCGTAATGTAGTTTCTGATACTTTCGTCATGTAGTCTCTGATACTTTCGTCATGTAGTTTCTGATACTTTCGTCATGTAGTTTTTGATGTAGTTTCTGATACTTTCGTCATGTAGTTTTTGATGTAGTTTCTGATACTTTCGTCATGTAGTTTCTGATACTTTCGTCATGTAGTTTTTGATATTTTCGTCATGTAGTTTCTGATGTAGTTTCTGATACTTTCGTCATGTAGTTTCTGATACTTTAATTAGTCATGTAGTTTCTGATACTTTCGTCACGTAGTGTCTGATACTTTCGTCATGTAGTTTCTGATACTTTCGTCATGTAGTTTCTGATACTTTCGTCATGTAGTTTCTGATACTTTCGTCATGGAGTTTCTGATACTTTCGTCATGGAGTTTCTGATACTTTCGTCATGGAGTTTCTGATACTTTCGTCATGTAGTTTCTGATACTTTCGTCATGTAGTTTCTGATACTTTCATGTAAATTACAAACCATCACAGTCATTGTTATATTAAATTTAAATTCTCAAAAAAAAAAGAAAATCAAAACATTATTTAGTGAATTATTTATGCAAATTTGAATTATTGCCACTATACTGCAAGCTTATATTCAATATGGCTCCGTACCCTGGTAAGCTTTAAATGTCAGGTAATTTTGATCTGGCGGGGAAAACCCTAGAAAAATGACGGGAAAGTTATTTCGACACTTGTTGCCAAAAGTGGAGGGAAAATATTGTGCAAATATCTATGCAGTATTATCGTTATTATTAATTTTAATATTTTAAAAAATACAATTTGTGTGAATTTTTTTATCATTTTATATATTGAATTTATTTTGGAAAATAATTTCTTGGACATAAATTTGTTTTATCCTGAATTTAAAATTTGGTGAAATTTTACCATTGCAGTTGTGCAACAGTTGCGCAAATAACTGCAATCTTACCCTTATTTGAATCCATTCCCCCAACTGCATACAGCGCCCCCACCGTAGATTTTCTGGGCTTAGTTCTTGGACTTTGAAGAGTTGATCTCCTTTCTGGTAGCAAATGGTACTTGAGCGCTTCCATGATCAGATCTTGACATACTCGATCTTCTTTGAACAGGGGATTCGTTTCGATATAATCAGCAATGAACTAGGTCAGAAAAAAAATATTACTAAAGACTTTTCTGTAAGTCTTATAATTAAGTCTCATATAACACAGAGTATGCCGGAGCAACGTCATCAGGCAGCACTTGTCCATCAAGCTCCATTATGAACTACCATAATGCAATGGCACATTCAGTTTGATTGTTCCAGCTTAGTTCGAGCCAGTCAGATAGGCCAAATGTTGTTTGGGTGCTTGATTGAAGACGCTGCCTCATGACGTCATTTACAGCTCAACAGCAAACTCCATCTTGTATACTTCTGTATTTATTACATTACATGTACTAGACAGAACATGAACAGATTATGATGATCTTATATGGGAAAACAGTTCAGCAAGCCACAGAATTAAGGTTCAGCATAATATGACTTGCAATTTGGCTACCAGGCTCTGACAACTAGGCTCTGTCCAACGTAAGAATGAACTGGGATAGTTTACATTAGGTCCATTACCAATTGAACACCAAAAATGGGCAGATCCGATCAACTGGATTCAGTTTTATCAATTCCAGATCTGCTGATTTTTATATTCAATTGGTAATGGACCTGATGTAAACTATCCCAGTTCAGTCTTTCGTTGAATAGTCTAGTGCATCATGAATGAACCTTTACTTTGTTCAGAAAAACAGTGGACTGAAAATATGGACCAATCAGAAAGAAAGTAAATTCTAAATAAATAGTTTTATACCCTGTTCAGAAAAACAGTGAACTGAAAATATGGACCAATCAGAAATAAAGTTGTATCATGAATGAACCTTATACTCTGTTCACAAAAACATTGGACTGAAAATATGGCCCAATCAGAAAGAAAGTTGTATCATGAATGAACCTTATACTCTGTTCACAAAAACATTGGACTGAAAATATGGCCCAATCGGAAAGAAAGTTGTATCATGAATGAACCTTATACCCTGTCCAGAAAAACAGTGGACTAAAAATATGGACTAATCAGAAAGAAAGTATATCATGCAATAACCAGTAATGTTCACTGGTTGATCCCTTTCGAGTTCACTCATTTGTTGAACAGAGTATAACATGTATTTTATTTTTTCCAAAATCTTACCTGAGGGGACAACAATGGCAATTTCACTAAACTTAAAAGCCTGGCCAGGTCCTTCTTCCGAGCTGTTAAGTCATGTTTGACCCATGACATAAAGGCGTGAAATATGACTTCCTCTGATGGCACATTCAGATCTTCACTGCCCAACAGTCGAGATACTTCTTCAGCAGGCAAAAGCAGGAATTCCTGATTCCGAATAACTTCCATAAAATGTTCCTACATTTTTAATTAAAAATAGAAAAATTAATTAGACCAAATGCATCAGACTGCTTGCCAGCTACTTTAATAATTACAATAATTTTTTAATGCGCTTTTGATTTGCCATGTTTCCAATTATGGTAATTACATATATAAAAACATGGTTGGGATTTAATCCTAAATTCTGTATAAATAGCAAATTAACATTAATTAAGTGAAGTTCATAATTCAACCAGAGTAACTTTGTGCATTGCTTCTGGCATTTTTTGGGAATTTGTTACCCTTGAAAATTATATAATTAGCGCATAAAACTAGATTTGCACCAGTACGAGTTGAAGAAATACTGTTTTATTAATTATAATGAAAGTGTAAAAAATACTAACACGTGTGATTTTAATTAGGTTATTTCAGATGACTTGATAGTCTTATGACTAGTCAGAAGTAATGCATAATAGCAATAATATGAGAATAAAAAGGGTTATAATTATGTAATTTGGAGAAGTTTGTACAGTTTTTGCAGAAACTGCTCTAAACTAATTTGGAAGTTTTTATTATTATGACAAGTGTTGTAAAATGGACGAAATTGTTTGAATGTTGAAAGTATTGCATGCTTGTACTCTTAAGGGGGCTGTCCACACTTTTAACAGCATGGGCCTATGGGGATTTCAATGTTAAATTCGTTTTCTTCAAACT
>JAQIXP010004646.1:0-11284 GCA_034700285.1 Proteroiulus fuscus | reverse complement strand
CATTGCCCCCCCCCCTGTATCCGCCCCTGTATATATCCGTTGTGGTCGTCCTTTTTTTGGAGGGGGGTGGGGGCGGACCCTAGAGAGTTTAAGTAAACAATAACTTACGACGTCACATTGTTTATCACATCAATTGAGGGGGAAATAAGGAATTAATAATATGGGGTATAAAGAATCTGACTTGAGTTTACCCTATTCGACGCTCTGGATCTGGCTTGAGAAATTAAACACTTTACTCTTATACAGGGTGTCTCAGAAGCTCTTTTCACTCCTTTTTATTTTTAATGCTTTAACTGTAATGCAAATGAGTGGCAAAACGATAATGTGGGTTGAAGTGGCCATCTTATAACAATACTGGGGGGAATTAAGGGGTCTGGGGAAACTAAATTTTCTGAATCATGTCAAAGTCAGTATAGATTAAGGTTCAGCAAGTTTATATGCTTTAAAAAAGAGGCTTCTTTTAAAAAAAAAATTCCAGCGGCCCCTTGCAAAAAATGTTCAGGGGCTCACAGAGAGGAGGGCATATCATCTGAGAAAGGGTATCGTATGTATGTTGAGCAACCTTTAAATTGAGATAATTCATTGTATGTTGACACAAGGTTTTTTTTTCCTTTTAAGTATTTTACAATGACTCACCCATGAATAAATACTTTTCTTATACTATTTAGAGTGTGGGGAACCATGCACTTTTTATTTGGAAAAAATGCTCTATCTTATACGGTTTAGAAAATAGAAACTTATTTTTCCCCAGGGGCCCCAAGTACTCCATCCCCCCACGTACTGTTAAGAAATGGTCACTCTAACCTACACTGTTGTTTCGCCATTCATTTCCACTAAATTCTAAGCATTAAAAATAAAAGGGGGGTGAGCAGTGCTCCATGGGACACTCTGTATAGGGGCTTCAAATTATTTGCCAATAATATTAATTACTGGTTCAGTATATACTTAGTAAATAAATGTGATTAATACGCATGCAAGTGATGAATCATGTGCAAAATTTGACCGAATGATCAAATATATATAATTTGATTTATTAACACTGTTCTCTCTTAAAGGATAAAATATGCTAGGTTGAACTTAGTAGATATCCTTTGCGCATTATTTATGAGAACACATATAAAGTTATTCCATCTCTTGAGATATAAACTGCTATATACGGAATAGGCAATCATTCCTGTATTGGGTTTGCAAATGTTTTCTCCATTGAATATTTCATAAATTTAATAACAGAATCCATGCAGGTATGCCTATAAGTGGAAATAGAAAGCAGGTTTGCATATATTTTGCTCAAAAATATGTATAATAAACTAGTATTGACATTTTTTTGCACTTCGGTGGATTATGTTATACTTCAAGAACTAATATCTAATATATTCTTAAAATTGTACTGAATTCGATTTTATTTTACAAAGAACATAATCAGCAGTTTTCATTAGTTTTTTTTACATACATAACTCTTTGTTTTTAAATCTGGCTCCTTGTTTCCTGGCCAACTTATTTGGTGCATAAAATCCACCATCTTATTATAGGCTCAGATCTATAAAAAAGTTCTAAAATAAAATTGCTCATGGTCTATGAACGTTGTTGAAATGTACAGGAGACTATACAGTGAGGACAATAAGTCTCATAAAACATATTGAACATTTCAAAATGAATCAAAAATATAACACAAAATGGAATTGACTTTTTAATAGGCATGCAAAGACTGACATGTGTTACATCTCTAGGCAGATCAGATAAAACGTCTCACAAACATCCATTAGTTTCTAATTTCTATGTAGTGCGGATATAGTCCAAAATCATGTCAATCATGTATGGTGTGCTTCAGTTAAAGGCATAAGCGATATAAAATGTTAATATCTTTTATAACTTTAATTAATGAGCAAGAAGAACTGAGATATACAAAAACTGCATGAGTCCATTTTGCTGAAAATGAGATATTTACATAAAACTAGCTAATTAAGTGTTGTTCTATCTACTAAATGAACGAAAAGTTGGGGTAGGATAGGAATAAGTTTCTCATTTCGACCACTGAAGATGAAAAAGGCCAGAATTACATTTTTGGTATTGAGTACCCATATTTGGGTAAAGGGTTAAGATGGACTCAAAACAAGTAGATTCCATTTGAGGGGATCAAAATGTGAAGAAAGGTGTATCCAAAAGTGCAAGATTCTATCGTCAAAATTAAGCTCGGAATTTTAAAATTACTAATTTTTATGCTAAATCTCAATTTTCTGTAATCGCATTTTTCGAAACAAGAAATCTGGATTCATGTTGTTTTTGATCTCATATCTTCAAATATTGGCAGCAATTTAAGAGGGTAGGAACAAGGGTGTATTGATTTAATAAGCCGATTTAAATCATATTTTTTATATCTTTACAAAAACTTATTAAAAGATAGGGGGTAAAAAACCATATCACTTATTAAATAATTGTAGTGCCTGCTCATAATTATCTAAATAGATACTCCAACGGTAATGACCAGTGGCGGATTTAAGCCAAAAGTCGTAGTCAGCAAACCAATGCAGTAATTTATAAAAAAAATTTCCGCACTATCAATTGGGGCGCCCCCAATAGGCTTTTGCTAGGGGCGCCGTCAGCAAATGCTGACTTTGCTGACCGTTAAATCCGCCACTGGGTAATGTATCTTTGTTTTTGTTGCACACTCCTAGAATGGTACCAGTAAATAAAAAAGCAGTCTAAATAGCCCATAATCAACTAAACCAAGAATGAATTATAATTGGAGCATAACATTGAATATAGTATTTGTCCATAGTTTCTTTACCATGAGTCATGGGTTATAATTGACTGAACGTTATTTACTAGTTGCAGTTAATCAAAAAAAAATTCAATAACTTACCCTGATTCTATAACACTGATATTGATGTCATTAGCATATAACTTTTTAAATAAGCTTACTCATGATTTAAATCAAGAAAATAAAAAAAAAATATGATTGTAATGATTTTTAGCTACTAGGAATACTTTTTACTAGGCCCTATCTATATATAGACATTTTTTAAAAAATTATGTAAATAATTTGGCGTTTAAGACTTAAAACATACTTGATTTATTTCATAAGTACAATTTTTCAATAATTTAGCATTTTTATTAAATTTCCTAATTCTATTATTTTTATACTATTTTCTACTTTGAATAAGTGTACGAATATAGCGTGAGATTTTTGTCACGTTTTGTCACCAATCTCAGTGGATTTGCTAGAAACTAATTTTAAAATTCAATGAAAGTTGATTACTTCTGTTGAATCCATTTATTGGTATAGCAATGCCTATCTCTTGAGATTTATTTGATACAAAGAAATACAGTTTGGGATAGTCGTCATGGCACACGCTCGTATACATTTGTCTATTTTATAGACTTTATTCTGCAAGAGCATTGTTCAAATTTGAATCGGTGAACATTGTACATATACCTCAGTTGTCAGCTCACACATTTACTGTAAGTGCACACAATTTATACAGTTGCATTCATCCTTGAAGGTCATGCAAGGAAAGGTATATAAGTTATAATGATGGCTTCATGCGCTCCATTTCATTCTTGAAAATGCAGTAGTATAAAAAAATAAATATGTATAAGAAAAGGAGTGTATAATATCACTCTGTGACCTTTTAATGACAAATAGCCAGATCCAGAATGATCTCTAGCTATAATAAAACCTAATTTATCTGTATCCATTTCAATCAAGCGCCAGCTCATAATAAATCTGATCTGTTTCAGATAGTTTTCGAAGTCTACTTTTATATAAATTTATTCAATTTGGGACATCCACACATATAACGTAACAGTAGATTTTCTTTTTTCAAATTTTGATTCTTCTCTCGGCCTTTGTGGCACTTCATAAAACATTTGCTATTTCAGCCCCATATATTATGCATCCCTGTTCACATCCCCACCTCACCCCCCTTGTATATTACGTAATTGTGCTTATGCCTCTCCCCACCCTCACCCCTTACAAAAATGGGAAACAAGAAGACAAGAAGCAACGATTAATAGCTTGAAGCTTGCCAGGATTTTTGCAAAATTTTAGTGAGATACCGGTATACATGTAGAAATTATATGCAAACAAATTGAAATATATTGTGGAAATCTATTTAACTCTATCTATATATTTAAAGATCTTCCAGAACTTAAAGAATTGCAGAAATGATATTGATATATATATGCTGTATAAATCCAAAGTCACTATATAGTAATACCATGCAAATATATAGATGGCATTGTCATTTGCTGGATGTTACTATATCGATAAAGTTTAATTAAAGAAATGCTTTTTTTATGACAAGAATCCCAAAAATATGTATACTAAATGACGTATATGAGTGATTCCACCTCATTCCCTGTAGCAAAATGATTCAAATTGCAATGTTATTGTCGTAAAAATATTACTAATTTTATAAATTACTTAAATATGATGTAAGCAATCAGTTTTGAATATGACAAAATAGCAAATACCATTAATAAAAAATGAAATGCACCAAAATGTCATTACCATCCGCTGTCCTAAGTTACAATTCTTCAATGCAAACTGCTTAAATTTGCACAGAAAAAGCATTTAAGCAAGAACTATATTTTTAAATTACGAGTTTCACTTTTACATTAATCAATTTTATTATCTTTTTTTGTGTAAGAAAAGTATTTTTTTTTATAATGAAATAATTCCATGTGTCCTTCAACTTTTTTGCCATTACCTTCCAGTGTAACAATTGTTTCTCAATGTCAGCTAGATGGCGCTAGCATCATTTTCACATTTACAAACTTTTGCATCCTATGTTTATTTGTTCAGAAATAACAATAGATTTGATTAAATTCATTTCGTAGCAAAAATGGCAACGTTTTAAAGTTCAAAAAAGCAAGGTTGTGTTTTCTATGGTCATTACCTTCCGCCATTGGTATTAAAATCTGGTATTAATAATGTGCTGATCAATTAGACTACAATGTTAATTAAGATTAGCAAGTAATTAAATTTAAAAGAAATTAAAAAAAAATATCAAGGTACTCTACTGCTAAGCCTAAATGAATGAAAATGTCATTACCTTCCGAGATAGTGTTAATTTTCCACAGAGGAAGGTAATTGCAAAATTGTACTGAAATACATTGAAATCCCTATCTTTTGCATAGCTAAAAAAAAGAATGGCTTGGTATTATTTGTTGCAGCTATTTTTCTCAAGTAGGTTGCATATTATTAAGTGTAAAAATGTTTTATTTAAATAGAAAATTACAATTTTTTTTAAAATTTTCTGGTATCTTTAAATTGTACAGTTTAGGTGGAATCACTCTTATAACTCAATTTACTTCACTGCATGAATATCAGAGTCAAAAATTTCAGTGCTGAACATGTAAGGGTCACAAAAGGTCATAATCCTCAGCGGATTATAATAGTAATAGCCTTGCACAAGCAATACTAATGTGTTAGAGCTGTATCTGGTGAATTTGACATTTCGTTTTTTATAGTTTTATTTGACAGAAACTTGTTATTGATTTACAATATTTCTTGTGAGTTACTGAGAAATTCCATCTGTTTCGAAAATAAAGCTGCCAACATTTTCCCAAACAACGTGCTGAATGTGTATAAAGACATCCTTTTCAGCTTTGGCACAATTAAAGCTTATAGAAGTAGTATCAGAAGAATAGCAATTTAAAGTAAAGACCAATATCATTCCAGAAAATCCTTGGATTATTTCGTATTTGGTCTTAATGGAATTTGTTCTAAGTTGCTCTGACCTTGGATTATAAAGTGCAGACAGCATGCAGTAATAGTTTCACACGTGGTCCAATCCAATCACAGTTATTAGGGTTAAACTCTAAACAACCATGGTAGGAATAGCATAAGCCTTCATTTTCGTTTTCTGGCCACTCAACTGTAAATGCGTGTAACTGATTTTATTTAGCTTTTCGTAGCTTTATGTTGTATGAAATAATCCAGTATTTTAGTGCAAAGGTTTTCGAATTGTGAGAGTTTAGAAAGTATACTAGGAATAAATGAAAAACTGAATAAAATAACTTGAGAAATATTTTTATTGAGGTGCCTTATTAAAGGGAAAGCCTTACCTTGAGCGAAATGATGTTTAGATTAAAGACAAGTAATAGTGTTGAAAATAGTATAAATATCACTATTGTTAGTAGGCTAAGCTAACCAGTATTTGGGAATCATGAGTTTTATAAAATAAAGTGCAGCGAAATTGTTTTGTATTATGTGGATATTACTGGCGCCATCTAGTAGTTGCGTTTTCTTATTTTAAGCCATGAATGTTTAGGAAACTTAACATTATTTGGAAATTATGACTTTCCTAAAATACAAGTGCCTATCTATTTACATAAATTTTTGATTTATTTTATAAATATAGAATATCTATAAATAAATTTTGATTGTTAAAATACTCTTAATGCTCTAGAGCATTCTTTATTTGTTGTTTTTTTAATGTAATAGTATAGGTATACCTATAAAAAAGTTATTTGGTGACATAACTTAATAGGGCTATTGACCGTTTACTATAATCACTCGTTTGCACAGAAAAGATAAATCTGGATCTCCAACTAACCTGGGGCTGTAGGAATGCAAACCATGCAGACCAATTGTCATCCTAGCCAAGTCTATACCTAAACTATAACGATACTGTACCCATACTTAATTTTAGGTGTAACAAGGTCACTCTTTTACCATAAATGGCAATTATGGCAAATGAGAAGTCATGCTTTTATACATGTGACAATTTTATATCACATTTCAATCCCATAAGACAAATCATTTTTGTTAGAAGTTAGAAATAAAAATTGCTGAATATGTCACTCACGGTAATATTAATCTAAGCATTTTAGCATTCTATATCTATAGTGGATTCCTAATCACACGCAACATAAACCGGAAGCAGCAGTCATTTTTCTGAGAATCTATCTTTCTGATTGCTACTTCATTAAGCATATTTTGTGTAAATTGTATAAATTCACCAAATGCTAGGTAATTTATAGCTTACAAGGCGAATTAGAGAGTATAGAATGTTATACTGACGACTCATTATTGCATGACGTATATGCATTCGTCGAATTTTAGCTTGTTGAATTGCCTGAATATTTCCTATTTAATGTAAATTGTCTAAATTTGCTTTTCCTCTATGTGCTGTAATGTATTCATTTATTCATGTATTTCATTTATGAACTAGTATGCATGCATGCATTACAGTAACCACAAAGATAAATAAGGATGAATGCATGCTTCATGGTAGAATGTGTGGTTTAAACCAAATGTTTTTTTAAACATTGATGTATACCAATTTCAAACTTCGCGTTGATGCCTTAATTTCCCAAATTATATAAATGCTTATTTAGTGGTGCAAACTTTCACCAAATCTTAAGAGCAGGTGCATCAGGACTCAGTAATTCTGCACTTTGTCAACAATTCTGTAAAAATGTAATCTTATTATGGATGTGCATGTAATACTTGTGTGTGAGACTTCTTTTTGTTGTCTTCACCTGTTATATATCAACATGTAACAGCATGTAATATTTATATTGCATTTGACGACAGAGGAAGAGCATGAAAACTTAGCAAAGGTATGGAAATTGCAATTAGATTTGAGCCCAACGATCATTAAATAAATGGTCCTGACTGTCATGGATTTGGATGGAAATGCAAAGTCCGAATAGGTGCCATTTTACTGACTGTATGGTACGCCCTCTACTGGGTAAAAGGCATCAGCTCTCATGAAACGCGTAGCCAACGAGTTTTACATATAGCATAGCCTTTAGGTAGACATGCATGTCCTATAGAGTATAGAGGGTGCCACCACATGTCCGTGTCTGCTGAAATCTATATGGCAAAATGGTGTTAATGGTGTAATAGCTTGTTATTATAAGTCCATTCTAGGAACAATATATCGGCAAAACAGCTTGAAAAATTCATTAATCCATTTGTAGTAAATTGGTCATGTGTGCAGATTTATTACTGGTGAATTTATATTCTCTGAACAGTTCAGTTTTCCAAGAAAAATTGTTAGACAAGAAAAAAAGGCATTGGGTAATCAATGCGTTGTGGTAAATAGTCACAAATTAACATAAATTAATGATAAAATTTTAGACTTTGGCAGGAGCCTGCAATTTCGATCATTGCAATTTGTTTATACTGGCTAAATAAACCTCAGTGGAGCAATGTCGAATGTTCAACTCATGCACTTCGAAATTTGTAATTAAATGCCATCAAATTAGAGCTCTGTAAAGTATCCATGTGTAAATAGGATCTGTCTTTCGAAGCATAAGTAATTGCCACCCGAGAAATGAAAAGGCTAATGATATATAACCAAGGTGTTTCTAATGACATTTATGAGAATTTACACTGGAAAATATTATATTGATTCCAAATAATATTTCTGTGGCTACAAAAATATATTTCTTATAGCCTACATATTATGTGAAGCATTTATGAAACCAGGAAAAATTTAAATGTACAATTTGTATTAATATTATATAAAGCCATCTCCTAGTAGGATTGCATGCCGGCCAGCAAGCTGTTTCTGCGAAGCAATAAGTAGTTTTCTGAATTTGGATATCCAATATCCTATCTTCTGTATGAAACTCAAATCTATTCATGTATCTTATATTGCCGTGGGGAAATAAATTCATTTCAATGCATGTAAGGGTCGGACAAGTATATCTGGAAAAATTGTAATCTGGATATCATAACGTTGGTCGTGTTTGAGGCCAGTCTAAAATTCAAGATTTAGTTTAGTCTAAAAATTTTCAGGTCAGTTGTTATTGGATTTTGGAAAGAGATGTTATTCCGGTTTCAGGTTAAACATGATTTGAAAGAAGAAAAGTTAAAACACTCAGCAATACAGGGGTCGCTCTAAATAATGTAATCATGCAGCTTTTCACCGTTTCACTTCCCATCTCACAATGTCCATGTCACAACATAGCTAGACTTCATAACACTATTCTCATTTCATTAATTCACACTTACCTGGGATTCATAGGCGTGAGCAGGGTGTATGATAAGGGGGGGGGGCAAATATGTACCCAGCCAGGCAGGGCACCCAGTTTCTGAGTGCTTTAACCACTTGGTGGGGGGGGTCTGGGGAGCTTCCCTCCAGCCGCCGGAGGCGAAATTTTTCTGCAAATAGTGATTTTTTTTCAACTACTTTTCACGTGTTTTTTTAGGGAAATTTTGCTCACAATTCTCACATTTGGAAGGGCAAGTGCCCCCCCTTGCCCCCCCCCCATATCCTGCGCACGCCTATGCTGAGATCATATTGCCTGATCTCAGAAATACCCGAATCTTAAAATTTCAGACATAATTGAGACATTTTAGTGACATCTGTTAGTAACTAATAGGAGAAAAGTTTATCATTGGAATCAATCAAGATTGCCTTTAATGGAAAAGTCCCACTTTTAAAGAAGATGGTTGTAGGAGGGAAAGCATGAAAAAATAGGAAAGGCATGGAAATTCTAATTTGATTTAAGCCCACCAAACATTAAATAAAATGTCTTGAATACATGGATTTTGTTGAAAATGCAAAGTCCAAATATAGGCACAATTTTATTGACAGTATGTAGCAGTTCATTATACTGGATGAAATACATGAGCTCTCATTAAAAACATAGACAAGCATGTTCTAGAGGGCGCCACCAACTTCCAGGGTCTGTTGAAATCTATGAAAAAATGGCGCCTAACATGTGTTTGGCAAACGTGGATATTTTTTCAGTATGGAAGCTTTGTTGCAATTATTATTGTCACAACCATTCATATTTAGTATGTGTGCACAATTTTAATATTATTTTCTACAAGGGAGGACTTTTTCTTTAATTTCATACTTTATAATAATGCATAGAAAAACCTTTTTTTTTGCAGAATTCTGTTGAATTATTTTTGTATGCATGGGTAGACATTTACAGTGTGTGCATATACAGGGTTCATAGAAAATCAGTTGAGATTTATGAATTTGTGTATATAGTTTATTAAGTTTCCATTTTAATTAAAATCTCGTGAGGTTCCCAAACTTTCCTTGAACCTCTTTCCTATTTGACACTGACTTGTGAGTACTTATCAGTTATTTTTCAGGCCATAAATCTCATGTGTAATTGAATCTGGTGGTTAAAGTATTACTTTAGGTAAGCTAAACCACAATTTATGCTAATTCTGTAATATTTTTGCTTTCATTACAGGCCTTCCAAACGACCTGTCAGTCTACTGGCAGCAATATCCGTATTTCTTTGGCGTTGCGGTGTGCAAGATAAGAGCAATGGTATCAGAAATGACCAGCTATGCTTCTGTACTGACCATTGTTGCATTTACTACTGAACGCTACGTAGCAATATGTCATCCGTTTGAGGCACATAAACTGTCCGATTTGTCCAGAGTGATAAAAACAATCGCATTTCTGTGGATCGTAGCTTGTTTGGCCGCCTCGCCATTTGCCATTTTCTGTACAGTCAATTATGTGGAATATCCATCAGGATCTGGCCGAAGGATTGCCGAGTCTGCATTCTGCTCAGTTGCAGTTAAAGACAATCGTCACAATGTCCCATTGTTCCAGTTTTCTTCCTTCGCTTTCTTCGTTATTCCCTTGATTGTCATTACGGCTTTATACGTCAAAATTGGACTGAAATTGAGAAAGTCCAAAATGTGCCGCCAAATATCCGATTCGTCATCAACGTCCGATGGGGCGCATCCATCCAGAAGAGCAGCGCTGAATATTTTAGGCAAGAATTTTTTTTTTTTTTAATTGGGAACTTTGAAGCATTTTATCATCACAAAATCGTGATTAGTATACAGATATTTCACCTCCCTGTGGCAGCACTCATAATTTCATGTTTCCCCCCCCCCATCCTGTTTGACGTAAGGCCTATTCTATATAAAAATGTCATGCATGGTTAAGGTGAGGATAAGGCACTATCCGGATTACCACGTTTTACCGTATTTCATGCCGATATAGGGAACATTGCAAGCCATCAGCGGTTATAATGTGGGCCTATAGATCTAATAACCACATTGTTATAGTAAAAATTATTGTAAATGGGGGTAGTAATTCAATCAAATACCACATCGCCCCTTTTAAAAGTTTACACTGAAAATACGCCAAATGGCGCCACCGTTCTAGACATGCCATGGATTGTAATGTATAAGTCATGAATTGTTGAACTTCAGCTTAATGTTTATTAGCATTGACTGGTGGCCAATTTAAGGATGGTCAGTGGTCTGTCATGTGCTCATCTATAGTGTCCTATATCTGGGCAGGGGCGAATACAGGGGGGGGGGGGGGGCAATGGGGGCAAT
>JAQIXP010004645.1:0-11284 GCA_034700285.1 Proteroiulus fuscus | reverse complement strand
AGTTAGAACAGTTTGAAGAAAACGAATTTAACATTGAAATATCCATAGGCCCATGCTGTTAAAAGTGTGGACAGCCCCCTTAAGGAATTCTTACAATATAGCAAACATTTCTATAATATCCCTATATTTTTTTGGGGGAAAATAACAACAATATAAATGTTTACAAGTTCTTACCAGTGATGCTAAAATGGAGCCACCAATCCACGCACCAAATCGTCGCTCCACCGTTCCGTTTGCACTAATGATTTTCAGCCTCATGCTCTGCAAAAATGAGCAATAATAATTACGGGAAGGGAAACTGGAAAGATTTCTGCGGAAATATTTGGCGTGAAGTCTCACCGGTGGCGTCTTTGCCGACAAATCCCGATTTAAGCGCTCGGTAAAACCCTGGATGAGAGAGTTGCCGCCTGTCACGATGACGCTGCCATATAAACCCTGCCAAAAAAAATTAACTAGTATCCCTTTTCAGATTGGAAAACTAAGGTAGCTCAAAAACAAGGCACTTACGGGCCTAATATCGATATCGCACATCCCCACGGAGGTCGTGACCACGTGACCGATGCCCAGCATGGTGTTACCCACTCCCTGCAATATCGGCTAAAGGGAAAGAAACCAATGGGATTCAATGAGAATCGGGAAGAGTATCCAATTGGGAGGCTGGTTAACTGGATCGAGACGTACTTTTAGATTGGATGGATCGAACAAGATTTCGGGAATTTTGAACCTTTCCACGCCGCAATCCTGGTTGTAGCCGTTGGGGAACTCGTAGTGGACCGTTGGCATGTTGTCTACAGTGCTGCGAGCAACAGAAAAACGGAAAATTTTGGCAATTTAGCAGCATATCTTTGGATCTGAACCTAGTGCAGCGTAATTCTATTCAACTCTGTACCCTACGTTCAGCATACATATGGATGGTTTAATTCAGAAGTGACGAATTTGCAAAAAGTTGGTTTTGAGATAAGTGTTTTTATGGAAAAATGGTATAACTTGGAAATAAATAATGTTGAAAGACTGAAATTTGGTGAACAGATAGAACAATATGTATGTATATTTTATAGGGAATGTGCTAATTTTTGTTAAATAATTAAATTAGTAAATTAATTAAGTCATTTGACGAATAAAAGACTTAAAAATGCAAATTCGTCAGTTTGACTTTGAGTAATTTTACAGGAAAGCGAAATAAATTAAGTGTGAAGTAGCGCAATTGCAAATCCATTAGTTTACACATTGAATAAAAAGAATGCAACAAAAAAAACCAAAAAAATGAGCGAAAATATTCAACTTCGCCACTTGTAATTTTAATAAAAATCCAGGTTTCGAGAAATTTTTAAAATCATTAGGTTAATTAGGGCCACTTCCAGGATCACAATGGTATAATTATCTCATTTTTGACAAATTGGCATATTCGTCACTTCTGAATTAAGCCATCGATATAATGCCACGAAGTGAGACTACTTTTCCGTATCATTGTTAAACTGAATTCCTAGCAATTTTGAACTAGTCTTATTGAAGATTATTCCATTACTTCTCGTCATATGGTGCATCCGATACTTGGAGAGCTGTCGCCTGGAAATCTTGGATGACCAACTGAAAGTGAAAAATAAAGATGCAGACTCTGGGCGGCCCAAGGAGGATGGTATGCAGAAACTTACCTTCACCATGTAATTATGCCAGGACTTTGTGACTTCGGGAAGGTTAGATTTCTTTGTGTATTTCGGGGGATCTCGTTCTTTAACCACCTCCTAAATTTAAAAAAATGTATGTTGTTAAAGGGAAAGTCCCACTTTTAAAGAAGTGGGTTGTAGGATAAAAAACCATGAAAATGTATAAAATTAATGGAAATTGCAATTTTGATTCGAGCCCACAAATCAATAAGTATATGTCCTGAATACATGGAGTTGGATGAAAATATAAAGCCTAAATAGGCGCCATTTTACTGACAGCATGTAGTGCCCTCTACTGGATAAAAGCCATCAGCTCTCATAGAACACGCACACATACATGTCCTAGAGGGCGCCACCAACGTTCAGTTTCTGCTAAAATTATGGAAAAAATGTGCCTAATATGTATTTGACAAATGTCGTAATTTCTTCAATTTGGAAACTTTGCTGCAATTATTATTGTTACACCCATTCATATCTAGTAAGTGTGAATAACTTAAATATCACTTGTTACAGTGGGACTTTCCCTTTTAAATGATTGGTTTCAAAGATCCCTGGTAAGCACAAGCGTTATTAAGATTTAAATTTTCTCTTAAGATGCGTTCATAGGGAAAATACCTTAGAAGCGATCATGTAGGGAGGGATTATTTCTATATTTCTGTCTTCTATCAGCTGTTTGCATTGCATCGATATGAAATCCCCAGCCAGTGGCGTCTTGACAATCGCTGAAAAGGTCGCAAACCATCCAGTTAGTGGAGAAAGCCGGAATATTTCCGAAAATCCTTGCCAAAATGGGATTCGGACCTTGCGTCAGGACGTAGCCGTCGTGGACCGGTATGGCCGAAGTGTGCGTCGCCCCGCTGTCCACGACGATGCCCGTGGACCTGCCGTTCGCAAACGCCGCCAAGACTGCATTTTTAACCAGGAAAAAAGCTGGTATGTTGTACTTCTCGAACATGAGTTCGGCAAGCTTCTCCCGTTTTGGCCTGGAATTCCACTGCAAAGAGTTGAACTCGAAATTAGCAGCGAACTGAGCAACGGTCTGGTGCAAAATTTCAGCCAAGTTACCGGCGCCTCGGACATCAACACCGGATGTAAGTGCGATTCGGATTTGATGTGCCTGCTGTAGGTGTAATCCAGAACTTTCTCGAACAGGTCCCAATCCTCAACTACGAGATAAGTGCTATTAGTCTTTTCCTGATACCATTAAACAGATTGTCCCATTTTAAAAACGTCCATGGGAATTTAAAATGGTATAAGAATTTTTTTGGTGCATGAACAAAGCTTTCTACCCTCATACAACCATGGAAAGTAACAAAAACCAGACCCTGATAATTGAATGCCACGATCGCCATAACGAACCAAAATAAGCTCAATAAAGCATGATTTTGCACTCACTCATCCCATCTTTCAAGAAAGTAGTTACTTCCATCCCTTTCTTGGCAACATGCAGGCTCGTCGTGTCGATGTAGTATTTCTTTTCAGTCATGCTTTCTTTGGAGTGCACGCCGGTCCCTCCTTCTATTTCCATGGGCTCGCTGGCCACCTCCTCGGTCACTCCGACGTGGCTCGGAATTTCGGCCTGTAATATTTGAATTTTTGATTTTCAGCAACCCTTAGTTGGGAGCATGACCTGTCTATTTCCTCCAGGTACCTTGGGAGAGTCTTCACCAGCATATCCAGCTCTTATGGAGTAATGGCCTATGTCAAACACGAGGGCCCCAACCTCATCTGAAAAAAAAACCCATTTAAAATGAGGCATTATTTTATTGAATTTTTGTGGGAATTATTTCTTTGTTGACAGCTATTGAAGCTTTGTGAGCTCAGAATCAAACTGGCTGGTTTGAAAGGACAATATGATGATTTTCGTTTGTGTAACTTACCTCCGCCGTAGACACCTCCACTCATGATTTTAGTCACACAATAATCACTAATTAGATACTTTTTATTTGATTAATTTCAATTTTTTCAAACACAAATCCATTTAAAAATCCCAAAAATTAATGGACAATATGAGCTGTCCATTTGTTGAAGCGCCTCAGTTGTTATTATTAGTTCACTTATATCCCACATGTATCGCTGCGGTAGCATTAAATTCGAATGTTGTTGTTGTTATTATTTTTCTACTTGTTTGCGAATTTCGTGCTTTTATATTGATTTTTAACTATTTCTGTTAAATAATAACATAATGTAGTTACTGTAGGGAAGTGCTTTTACATTTTTATCTGATTTAAAAGCCTCTGTGACAAGTTTAAAAGTTTCGTTTTTAACCCTCGTTTGAACCCGTCCGACATTGCTGTTACTGTCCGAATATTATTTATGCCAGTGTGTGTTTTGGATCAAAATATTACGGTAAGCCTGTTTTCTTTTAATAGTTGTCCATAACTAGCGACCCATCTAACAAATAAAATCTATTCCTTCAATGTGGTAGTGAGTCTGGTTCCATGAAATCTCGGAATTTGAATTTCGTGCTGAATTTTAGTTAATTTGTTGCCACTAGTTAGCGCGCGCCGCTGTCATTCCAACATGGAGGTCGAAATTATGTGTGGATGAAAATCTGCGAAAAAAATAACACTAAATACTAAAGAGCAATGAGTGAAAGGATGGAGGAAGACGCAGAAGGCAAGTTTTTCATTCGCAGTGGCGATGAATTGTTCAAAAACCGCCAGACTGGGGTCTTTGACCAACTGAGTGTGTTAGAAGAGAAGCACAGTGCCGCTGTTTCCACATGGAAAAATGAACCGAATTTGGAATTTGAGGAGGAGGAAGATGAAGCAGTGGAAAATTCTACAATAGTTCATAGTAAAGCAGCTAATGCTGAACTGTTCAAGGTGCCCATTGGCCTTCCTCCTAAGCGAATAGCCCGTCCCAGCGTAGATACCAATCCAGACTATAATGTCCATCCAGAAAAATGGACAAAGTACACACTATCGGACGTAACACAGGAATCTCTGTCTGAAGATGCCAATTCTGAAGCTGCTATGGACTTTTTAAAGTCCAGGTGGAAGGCTGGGAACGATTATCAAGAGCCAAGTGAAGAATCGGCCAAAGACGAGCCGGCCAAGAGTACACCCGCACTGGAGTTTGGAAAATTTCTCATGCCGGAGTACTCCATAGGCAGCAAATCTTCCAACAAGGCCAAACGTCTGCGGCGAAATGAGGACGAGAATGCAGAAGCGAGTCCGCCGAAAGTCAAATTGTCGTTCCTGAACAGCATTTGCCCTAACAAGACGGAGGACTCGGAGCCCGACGGCGTGGAAGGGGTGGAGAACAGAGCCCCACAAGCCGATGGCGACGAGGAACTTCCTCGGCTGGCGTTGGACAGTAAGCCGGCATCGCCTGGAGCCAGCGACGGCTTTCGGACGATTCGTAAGCGGCGGCGCAACTTTAGACAGGCCACTGTGTCGTTTGACGAGATGGATGGCGACAACTAGGTCCGATTAGCCTGGGCTTAATGGAATTTAATGACAATAATGACATTGCACAGCCCCAAGTTCAGTTTCCAAAAAAGAATGTCTTGGAAGTTAGAAAGCATTAAGAGACACTGCCGTAAAAAAATTTGTTTTGAATTTTCAGTTAGCTCTTGATTTTGTACATACGAGCGAATGCTTTACGTGGCAGATGTGCATAAAAATTAATTTTTTATTCAGTTTATTAAAGGGGAAAAACACCCTGAGAGACGTTTTACATATAGGCCTAGTGAGGAAAAATGAATGCCTCAAAATTTTACTACCGCGTTCTGTGTAGTAATTTAATAGAAAATTAAATAAGTATAAAAATGGAGTTTCTGTGGAGCTGTGAAAGACGTCATGAGGCAGCTCCTTCAATCATGCATGCCAACATGTGGCACCTTTGAGTGGCTCCAATTGATATGAAACAAATTGGCTGGCGTACTTTAATTATATGCATTAAGTAATGCATAATGGGCAGGTGCTGCCTGATGACGTTATTCTTTTGTTGCTCAATTACAAATTTTGGAACTATCTTTTTATAACTATATACCATATTGTTTTGAATTAGCACCTGGGCACTTAAATCTAGACTTCGGGTGGAAAGTGGGCACTTACTTGAGTTTAGGCAGTTACATAATTTACATAATTACATGTATTTTAAGCATGTAAAAGAATAATTTCCAACAGAGTAGAAAATAAGTTGCTCTTTAATTCCAATTTACCAGGTACCTGGTAATTCAGTAAAACTGACAAAAACTGGGTTTTCATACCCATGGTAACCACAATAGACTGGGCAGTTCTTTTTTATGGGCTCTTATTCGAAATGGGCACTAAATCAAAACAATATAATAGTCGGCCCAAACGAAAAATGGGTTGGCGTCAATGCCATCTATTGACAATATTAGGCTCTACCTCCTAAATCATTAACTAAATGCAAGTTCACCCTCAGATAGGCTCCAAAGCGCCATCTTAGAACAACAAAGCAAAACAAAATCGTTAAGGAAAAAGGGAGCATCACCATGACAACAGGGGATGTATTGGGCTTGTCGAGTTTCCCATAGAATTTCGTTTTGTTATGTTGTCCCCAGATGGCGCTTTGGGACCTCTCTGAATGTGAATTTGTGTATATGTAAATGGAATATAGACTGGTTGTCTTGAATGAATGTGGAAACTGTAGTTAATGCTGCTGTTGACCACCAGAGGCATGATTTTCAACATATCTTATAATTGGAACCATTACCATAGTTAGAACATGGTTGTGAAATTTTGGGCAATGCATTTTTTCTCAATAAGTTTTAATCGATGTGTTGATGTGGTGCATTATTACACCGAAAAAATATAGTTTTGATCCTGAAATTATTATATTGATGCAAGATAGCGAGTTTTAGTGTGTCCAGTAGGAACCCTGCAATTCCTGAAACTTAAAAATAAATTAAAAATTCAGAGTTTAGAATATGATGCACATTTTGACCTTGATTTTGAGGCTTTGCAATTTACTAGCAGGTCATTAGTTGTGTCCCGAAGTTGGTAACTAGTTAGCAGACTACAAATGCCCTACTATTGATCGGGGCCATCTTTTGGGGCTTTTGTCAACTATACAATCATTTAAAGTGATGCATCCTCAAAAGTATTCGTAAAATACTGCTCAGATGATGCTGAAACATTGGTGACTAATTAGGGTGACAAGTAGATTGCAAATTCGAACACTTTATAATCAGAAGAAATAGTCAATATTTAAATCGGTGTTTAATGTGGCTTTGTTGCTGTGCGTTTTTTATTTTCTGCCATCTTGGCTTGCGTTTTGCAACTCGCATCTAATATCCGTATCATTTGAAAAGCGTTCCAAGTTTGTTACTTAAAATCTTGAATGCTTTTTTTTAAGGGAAAGGGTTGAGATGCGATATAAACAGAAAGATTGTGCTTTATCCTTACATGACGTCACCATGATTGTAAAAATGATAGCTTCCATACATTGTTTGGAAAAGGGACTTGAAATTTTTTTAACTATACCGTGTCGTGCTGATTTTATCATGTATACATTTCGTCCTCCACAGTGCAATTTATTTAGTAGCAAGTGTGTTGTCAAGTACTGATAAATAGTGACGAAGGTCCTCGTGTGCCGATGAATATAACCATGTAATTTTCTTCTGGTTAATGTTTTAACCCAAAACTGTATTAAAAATGGTTAGTTTACTCTTCAGGATTTTGATTTGATGTCAAGAGTAAAAAATGGATTCCACATTCTTCACATTTCAAAAGGTCACTCCGGGGCCATTTAATTTCGTACTGGAATACAAGTCGATGGCTTAATTTAGAAGTAGCGAATAAACTAATAGTTGCTTAAATTGAGATAATAGCTTTTTTATGGAAATAACAATTATGTTAAAACTGAAATTTGGTAAACAGACGAAATTATATATTTTTTATAAGGAATGTGTTAAATAATTAAATTAGTAAATTTATTAATTAATTTGGGGAATGAAATGCTTAAAAATGCACATTCGCTAGTTTGACTTTGATAAAGTTTACAGGAAAGCGAAATAAATTAAGTGTGAAGTAGTGAATGTGCACATCCATTAGTTTACTTATTGAAGAAAGTGAATGCAAAAAAAATTTGTGAATATTGTCACGTTCGCCACTTGTATTGCTATAAAAATCCAGGTCACGAGCAATTTTTAAAAGAAACTAACGAATGGTACCATTCGCTACTTTTAACTTTTAGGAATGATACCTTGTTGGATATTCGCTACTCTTCACTCCTGTAACTTTAACAATTAGTGGTTAAATTAATTTATGTAACTTTAGGTTAATTAGGGACATTTCCAGGATCACAATGGTTCACTTATCTTAGTTTTGACAGATTGGCTCATTCGCTACTTCTGAATTAAGCCATCAAACTATGTTTCCTCATAGATTAAAACATTACAAGACCTCGAGTTAAGACTAACAACACATAATTTTATTAAGTTAAGAAGGACTAACAATCAAAGCTATGTACATTCAGTAAAAGGTCCCCCCAGGTGAAAGAATTATTTGTGCTAACGATTCGCATCCGAACTGGAATGTATAATACATCGACAGAACATAGTCCCGCCGGATAATGTCCTGATGGCTCAGATTCCATGGATTGGAGGAAGAATCAGAAAATGATAGGGATTTAGTTGCTTCTATGAATCATTCAGTCGGTACTGCATGGAATTTTCTGGTGATGTCCATCGTCCAGGTCTTTAACTGGGAGTCTCGTAGCTGCGTTTGGTGTTCACGAACAGTTGACAGGCCGACAGGAGGAGCGTTAAGACGTAAACGGCGACGGCCACCCAACACTTGTAAGCCTGGTTCTCGTAGGCAGCGTCTGCCCGAGACAAGTAGTGAGTCACGTTTTCGCCTGCGTCAAACTCGCCGAGCCCAAGGTCCTCTGCTAGGGATACGCTGTGGATCCAGAAAAAGCCGCCCATTATGGACTAAGGAAAAGGAGAAACATGCAAAACATTTATTCGATCAGTTGAGTTGCTATCTAAAGCAACTAACTGTAAGACTACAGAGTCCTGGCAATATACTGGAACTTTAATAATCATATTGGGTATTTTTAGAATGCCCAAAAATTGGGGGTAGCCATACAATGGGATGTAACCTTGACATCCTCAATGTTATTTTGGCTTAGTGGTATTTAAATTTTAGTCACCTTCGACACAATTTAATAGTAATGCAAATAATTATTATTTTCAGAAGTCGCAAATTGGTGTTGTGCTATCATGGTACCTGTAGCCTAGATATTCAGGAATCTCAAATTAACCCTGCTCCCTATTCTCAAGTAAGGCAATATTGGGAAATTAGGAACTAATTTGGTTTACACACAGTATTTGGGTGATGTGATAAGAAACAGCTTATCTTATCTGCTGTTTTTAGGATTTTTAAAAAGTGGGTTATGATGATTTTTTAATAATAATAATTTTGTAATACATAAATTAATTTGTTTATTTAGATCTATTACAGCAAGAGTAAATAAATTATCATTTAATACTAGTTATGCTCAAGAGAAACCGGTACTTCTTTTACATTTCGCAATCAGAACTTGATTGAAGCAGAGCCAGAAGAGTACAGGAATCGCGTTAGGCCTAACTTTAGTTTCTCCAAATTTCATCCATTATTACAAATGAACTCCATTAAAAACTTTGCACACTTACCAATTGGATTATTCCCCAAATGCTGATGATCGTGCAACATAAAGAGCATTTTGGACCGCATATTTTTAACATTTTTTACAAGAATTAAGGAACCACGAACTTGTACGCCCACTTTTTGCTCCTGGAAAGAAAATTGCAGAAATGGAACGACCTTATGCCAGAGCGCCTTATAT
The DNA here is from genome assembly GCA_034700285.1 of Proteroiulus fuscus. NCBI lineage: Eukaryota > Metazoa > Arthropoda > Diplopoda > Julida > Blaniulidae > Proteroiulus > Proteroiulus fuscus. The sequence goes on along the minus strand of JAQIXP010004645.1, from coordinate 1,814 downwards.
GTAGTCTTTCGCCGTCAGGTGTCGCTGGAATTTCAATTTCTTTTTATGTGACTAAGCCTAAAGTTTATATTTATTGTTGCTGTCGTTTCTCATTGACTAATTTTCGTTAAAAAGTTGTTTTTGTTACGAAATAACTGTAAAAGAAATCACGGGAGATAATATAAGTGTTGTCTATTGTTAATTTTTAGTTTTTCAACTCTTTAAAGGGTGCGCTTTGGCCACAACTTCTAAGAGAAAAATGGTTGAAAGATTGGGTAAGTTTTACGATCGTAAAATATTCGTAGCTTTCATATTTTTATTATTGTTTGGGGGCAGGTTTAAGTGGTTTATGTTAGCTTACACTGTGCTTTATAAGTCACGAGTTAATATTTTGTTATATCGTTAAGTATTCATACTGTTATAGTCGTTATGTCTGACCGTTTGGCTTGGCTGCACCTTGCACACTAATGTCAGTCATCCAAATAGCTCATTTCCTTTTGAACCTAGAAACCATTTATTATGAACGAGGAAAGGTTTTATATTGCCAAACCGTTTTTTTTGATTTGTAATGAAAAGTTTGGAAACAATGCCACTAGCCACAATACGTTTAATACAATATATCGAACTGTTTTCATCAGAAACAATACAGTAGTTCGACCTTAAATGAACCTCTTTTCTTTGTTAATCAATGTATTTTATGCCACATCAAACGTTGTCAAGACATTTTAAGGGGCAGTCCCACTTTGTGACAAATGAATCTTGAAATTAAGATTATTAAATAATAAAGAAAGGCAGTCTTGTTAATAATTATTGCAGTTCATCTACCGTAATTCAGAAATCCAAAATAGATGATAGGCTATGTGCCATTTTTATAATTAGTCCTCCACCCAGGCAGAATGGCGCTGCGTGCAAATGGGGGGTTTCAATTTGGCTTCACTTTGTCGCTATGGAATAGTTATGTGCATTCTCAGTTTACGTAAAAACTTGTACACCATCAAGTTTATTACTAGAGGGACTGACAAAATGACTTCCAACATGGCTACTATCCACCATCGAGATTTTTGTCCACATTTGCATGTTTCAAAATTAATAACCATTGAATGGTAATTATGGTGAAACCGCACTAAAGAACGGCGTAAATATCCATTGACTCGTAATTGCCAGTAATGGGATATTTACACCGTTCTTTTGCTTGGTTTCACTATAGAAATAAAATTTCAATTTCTACACTCTTCTTGTTTTTTTCCCCCTCTTTCTTGCAAAAAATGCTTGAGGTAAGATGGGATTGTCACTTAAGCAATGTTTTACATTTGCCATCAACTTTGGGCCTCTAAAGTTTGCCTGTTCAGAAGTGGGTGTTTCTCACATGTTTATATAGTTATTATGTGTAAATTATTGGCCTTGATTTTAGTTTAAAGTGTTAGTTTTGAAGCGTATATGCGTAGACTGTCAACTGTCCTTGATCTTGTCTCTATATAGAATTTGAGTTTGAAAAATATCAGCTGTGCTTACCAGAAAAAAGTCAGTCCCACTCAAATATTTGTGTTACCTATGACAAGCCAAGATGAAATCGGTTAAATTGTTTACTTTCTTTAAGTGCAACTTTTAGATCGAAACTCTTTTTATTTTATTTTCAATTTGAAGTTTATTAATACATGTAACTAGCAAGCCGTGGTAGAGATTTCTATTAAAAATGGCATTTTATTTCACTTCAGATTTATATATCTGTACCATAGTGTTGAAAAATCAGAAATAAACTCCACACTTTTAACAGCATGGGCCTATGGGGATTTCAATGTTAAATTCGTTTTCTTCAAACTGATATAACTCAAGAA
>JAQIXP010004644.1:0-11288 GCA_034700285.1 Proteroiulus fuscus | reverse complement strand
TTTCTCTGGCTATGAGCCAAAATTAAAAGTTGAAAATGCAAAATTCCAATCAATCTTAAACCCTTAAACCCATGACAATTTTCTCATAAAATGATTACTTGCTATAAGTTGAGGCATTAGACGAATAATTCATGTTGGCATTTCAGAGAATGATGATTGTGAGAAGCAAATCTTTTGGGGTTTTCTTGTCTATTGAGAGTATAAGCTGCATAACCATATATATAAATACGAGGTGGGCCAATCTAATAATTGCACTTATTTGTTCAACCGAATTCTTCGTAATAAACAGTCGTGGGCTTCTATGGTCTCGAATAGACAAAGAGAAGTAAACATCAGCTAGAATTTCTAATATAATATTCTGGAGTTCTATTTATATTAAAGGCCATTGTAAGACAAGAAGGCATTCATCTTGTACATTCTCTCATGCAGGAGATAGAGATCTCATTCTTCTCATTGGCAAAAAAATAGGATCATTGATTTATTTATCAAAGGAAAAAATAAATGGCACTATGAATTGTAAGGTATATAGTAAAGTGAGTGAAGTTATGTGAAAAACTATTATGGAAAAAAAGCAATTTTTGACCAAAATTTTCACAAATTAGCATTGCATTTTATGCTAACTTACTGTAATCCTTAAAATAATTATTGTTGAACAATGGGATTAGTAATAAAGTAGCGAATGAATCTTTTGCATCGCAAGGTATATTCTAAACTGAGAAAAAAGAAATTGACCTAGATGAGATAAAAGACCCAAAAGCAATTTCTGATTCAAACTTTTTAAAAAATGATGCTCAATGTTATGCTAAAATTACTGTAATTCTTATAATAATTATTGATTATCAAAGGAAACTAATGCACTGCAAGGTATACCGAACTGAGAAAAATAACATTAAGAAATATATGAGATAAAGACCTGAAAGCAATTTCTGATCCAAACTTTTAAAAAAAATGATGCTAATTGTTATGTGGAAACTATCTACTGTATAACCCCATCCATATTATTAGTTATACTATAAAAATTAATAATATAGTTAAAAAGGCAATTTTAATATTAATTTTGAATTATATTTAATTAGGAAATAGGTCATTCTATGATTAACTCTTGAGTATAATTATTTTAAGCTAGTTGCAAGTTTTTCATTAAATTAAGGCTAATTTCACAGGCCAATTCGCTTTGTTGAAGTAATTTAGGTTAAAAAGTAAAAAGGTCTCAGCTGTTGAAATCTTCTCTTTGTACTGCCATTAAGACATAGGTCCCCCTCTATATATAATTGAATTAAGTTCTCCAATTAGGAAAAACACATGCAGTGGTATAATGTTCTATTCCCTTTCTTATATTGTAATTTGGAGTAGATTTTTCTTTTGAGACCTCTACTTTTTCCTCTCCAAATGGGGTTCATCTGATGTATGATGGGTTTGCTAATGCCCTTTTGTGTCCAGCTGTTGGCCGTAAATGTATGGGAAAGGCCATATTTCTTCCAGGCCCAATTTGCTTCGGATTTGGATCATTTGATATCATTTAGATTTCTATATTTCCTCATAAACAAAATGAAATCTGCGAACCTTTCTTGTATTTTGCTACACACGGAAGACATATTTCATTGCTATATGGACAATCTGAGCTTAATCAATTTCCCAAACATAACCCAGAAAACACTAAAAACAGCTTGGACGCCATTTGATTATCAAGTTTTAAATAAATATATGTATTCCTTGTGGTGAGGCTGAAGTGCATGTAACTGGAATAACGCCTAACCAGAAGTGCATATAGTTTTTGAACATCCTTGAATAATGGAAGTGCCTTTAGCTGCTTATCCATAAATTGGAATAATTAACTCTGGTAGATTCCAATTCAAACGAGGAAATGCATATAACTGGATAACTGTTTAAACCGAATAACATAACCTACATTCTATATTAAATATGATTTGATTTGCTTATATCGTGAAGTACATGTAAATGGAAATAAAAACCAAATTACTTCAAATTGGAAATAGCTATAATTTTGGTCTACCACTGCCTGAATTAGTTATAAAAATCAGTAAAGGAAGTAGATATAATTTGTTGCAAGTATCAAAGGTCAGATTTTTGAAATTATATTTAGTGTCAATGGTATTTTTTCATTAGGATTATACCGCATTATTGTTTAGGGTTTTCATGCAGTTTCTACACACTTCCAGTTTTGGGTACAGGTTTATATTTTCTTCTTATGCACTTCGGAAATTGGTTGTTCCATTCCAAGCTATTTCCAGTTATATGTACAAGCATATATAGGGTATGCACAGTTCAAGAAATTGTTAGCATTAACCATTATACGAAATTCAGGATAGCAGTATTGGTAGTTATGCACAGATCGGGTTACATGCAATGCCCCTAATGGATTTTTAAATGATATTCTGGTTATGCACAATTCTAGTGATGCATGCATTAGGCTACATGTAGTGGATACGAAATGAATTGTGTAACCTGGAATTAGAATTGAAAAAAATTGTAAATGATGTGGTTCACAAATTTTATAAAATAAAGTTTTTAAGAGCTTTCCATTCAGGGTTTCATACTTTGACCTGAAAAGTCATGGAAATTTATAGGGAAAATAAATTTTTGTCGGGGATTACATGAGCCACATATGTTAACATACTTCTTATTTTAACATTTTTCATAAACTGCTGAAAAGTTGAACTATTTTATGGTTAGGAATACCAAAAATTTCTGAAAGTTTAAGATTTTTAAATTGAAATAAAAGTTTGTGATTGAGAATGATCGATCGATTTTTCTTGTAATTCCTGATTATTTTTTTTTTTTCAAAATCCATGAAATGGAAAAAGATAAATTATAGCGCTTTTCTTTACTTTGAAGCAATTAAGGCTGATTGGTTGGATTCGTTTTACTTCCATGATATGAATCACAATTAAGGTTTATTGTAGCAGAAAAAAATAAAGATTTTTTGTTAAAAGCTTTCCTAATAACATTGAGATGTTGTTTTCTTTATCCTGCTTTTCTCATTGAAAATTGAACTGCTTATTTCTCAGAAAAATTTATTTATTCGAGTTTGCAATTGAATTGGACAGCGACATTTATTAAGTTTTAATTCAGCAGGGGAATGTAATACAAATTGCAATATTAATTAAACAATGTAAATTAGGGATAATATAAACAATTATGCCAAGCTAATTACCCTCCATTTTAGAAGGTATTTTTTCTAATTAATTACTTACAAGAATACTTTTGCTTAATTACAACAAACTCTTAAAAATGCATGCATATTATGCAGTTATTCAGAAGGCATTGCATTCTGTACAGGTATCTTTTAAGAATCATTTTCATTGCTTGCTGAATTTTTTTTTTTCTGAGTAAGGCTTGGGAAATAATTGTTAAAGATGTTTATTATAAAGGTACAGGCATGGCTCATCCAATGCATGTATACTATTAAAGTCATGCACTGACGGCTCCAGCGGGGGTACAGGGGGTACAGCTGTACCCCCTGTTCAATCACTTGGGGGGCGCCAAATCGTGAAATTGGGTGGGTAGGGTGACTCTGACTGGGATAATTGGGCGCTCACTGGCCTGCAGTACCCCCTGTTCAAAAAACCTAGATCCGCAAGTGAGAAAATGTATCACGTTCTATCTAATATGATGTCTAGATGATTTCGCCAAAAAGGCGCCGATATTGTAATTTGTTCGTGGAATATTTACGAAAATAAAAAAAATAAAAATTTCAAAACAATTTCTTTGGAAAGTAATTTTACAATGTTATTCTTTAAAAATTGAATACGATAATTGCACGTGCGGTGTGATTACTATCCATTGTTACCTGGTGGACCCTACATTACTATATTCCATAATGACCATTGGTCAAATTTCCTTTCTCACCTGCATGCTGTTGTTTCTCCTTTACCGTTCCTCAAACTGACCCACATTTTCGGTTTAAATTTAGATTTTTAAAAGTTGCATTTGTCAAATGGACGAGTGACCACATGCTGACCACTGCCACGCTCCGTCGACTTTCTATTTACCCCTAGTTATACTTTTCATTCCCCCATTTTTTCCCTTTTTCCATATTTTCAACCCTTTTCCCACGTGGCCCAACCCGCCATGCTTGGAAAATGGGGTTATTTTAAAGGATGGGTTATACTTACGAGGGTAAGAGGGTTAACCAGAACTAAGAAAAAAATAGGGGGTAAAAGAAGAAATTGATGGATGGAAGGGAAGTGGCGTTATTGCTCAAGGCTACGTCACTGCAAAAGCATATGGCCCTCTTACCCCTACCTCCCCCCTTTCAATTTTTGGTGTAATATTAATGCTTAACCCCCACTTTGTAGTGAAAGCAAGAAAAACCTCCTCCACTCGATGCTCACTCTCATAATCCCACTTCCTTGTTCCTTAAACTAGGGGAAAATCCCTGCAGAAAACCTACTCCTGGCCCTTTTAGGGTTAACTTTTTCAACAACTGCGTTCATCATCATTCGTTTTCTTATTTCATAAAAGTCTTATTTTTCTAAATTTTTCATTCACAAATGGCCTTTTCACATACTGTATAGTTCCCTCTGGTCGAAATAACCCCTTTCAAGGAATTCCATGACAAATTCAAAAAAAAATATTTTCTAAGACATGCATATAGTTGAATCTAGGTTATGCTGTTTACTAATCGTCATTATTGAGTCATATTACTTTATAGAAATACATAAAACAATACTTGGGTCAAACTTAGAAAAAGACCCAAACTGACCAATGTTCATTGTGGCTATTTTAGGGTGAATTTATGTGGGCGCTGAGTATGTCACCATGACTGGTCATCCCTTCTGACCTACAAAAGCCATCAGCCGTCATGTTTTCAGGGGATCGGTGACGGCAGCTGACAAAAAGGCTTGACCAGTGCCCAGTGATTCGTGGCCATTTTCAATGCTACACTTGCGCAATTCAAACCCCTGCTCAGTATCAAATGGCTAACAAGAAAATTCAAAAAATAAATCGGCTTAGATCACATGATAACGTTTATTAGTAAACCCCACGAGGGTTGTACTTTGTTATACATTTGGTAATCGGCTGATGGCTATTATCAGCCGAGGGCTAACGGCTTGTTACCCAACTTAGCTCCACTACTTTTAACTCGGCATGGCAATTTTAGAAAATTATACAGACCTATTTCTCCCACACAATCATGTCATATCAGCGGATAATAAGCACATGAATTAAGCGTTTATCTATTCAATGTATTACAATAATTATGTATTATTGCAAAAGGCTTTCAACGATGCATTTATTTCACAGAAATAATGATGCCTATTAACTCGTAATTGCCCATGAAAAAAAAATGTAAACAAATATCAACACATTAATTTTAAAAAAAAACTTATTTCAAAAGGTCTGAATGCATATACTGTATCAAGAACAGATTTTAAATCGTAATATAAAAGAATTAAATAATTCATTCATTTATTATATAAATGCAAAGTGATTTACATCATGCACTTTGCTTCGGTGTCTAAAACGGATACACATAAAGAAATACAAATAGTGCCGCAATGGACACAAAGGGGGGAAAACAAATTGCACGCAATGAATGTATGGCAACGAAAGTATACAAAATATAATAAAAGACATCCTGAGAATTCCTATAAAACGTGCCCGTCAATGAAGGGTTCAAAGGATTGCATTGCACTTCCAGAAAATGTGACCTACCAGAATAAATAATCCAATAGGGTCACGCAGTGTTTTGTGCACAAATATTGGAGTTTGTGTCTACTTCAACAGACTATGGACACACTGTACGAACTGTCTGTTATCTAAACTGACTTTAAATTGAGTAGTTAATAGTGCCCTCTTCAGATATTTTCAGTTAATGAAAGAAGCAGACAGTTTCAAATGGTGCTTGTCCTTTGTTTGATTTTTTAATTTGCCCGAAAAGGGCACTAATTAATTGCCCAAATCACTGATACTTATATGCAGGTAGAGAAGGAAAGCAGGCAATGCACTTGTCTTAGAAAATTCTGGAAGGCAGGCCGGCGTGAGAAAGACAGTTTAAAAAGTTTTATCGAAAAAAAGTATAAAACCATTATAATTGAAATTTAGAGCACGATAAATATCTTTGATTATGGTCGAAACAATGATTTGGTCTTAGCAGGTTGCCAAGGTACCACTTTTGAGTCTGTATTTAAATGGACTCTTCTTGTAACTTTTCAAATAAGCAATGCAAACAAAAAAAAAATGAACGAAACAAAAGATGAAAAGGTGTAACCTTATAAAATGTCAATTCAGCCATTCAAAAAGTTACCCAAAACCTTGGTGCCTTGCTGAAATACTTAAATCCCATTTATGAGACATAGTGATCGAGTAGGCCTACTCATTCGTATTTCATAATTTCCAGGACTGTACCTTTACTGATTTTCCGGACTTTTAGCATTTTTAACTCAATAAATAAAAATAGTATGTACATTAACATTGCATAGGCTATGACCCCAGGAAAAATAGTTTCACAGTAAAATTACAGCTTTTTATGGTAAAAGTGTTGGAAAATCAATCGTAAACCACAAACTGCAGAACAACTTTTAAAATTAAAAAACCCGGCAGTTTTTAAAGGAAAAACAAAACTTTCGAAAACCTTCCATTTCTCTGATGTTTAAAAGCTAAAGTCTTTTATGCAAAGCTGTAGTTTTATAATTTTTTGTGATTGTTAAAATGTTGCTTTTTCTGTAGTTTTTGTTAAATAATATACACCATGTATTTACTTCTTTTTTAACAGCATAAATGCGGCAGAAATTCTATACAGTTTACTGTGGAGCTTCTTTATGAAAAGACATATGCAGAGTGTAAATTCCAATTGGAATTGTGCCCTCTTTAAGAATAGGCCAATAAAATTTATTATACAAAAGCGATTTTAAATAAAACAAAAATGTTTACTTTTTCCTCATTATCGTGCGTGCTTTGGACGTTTTGTTTCATTTTCACTAGGACTCGGTGATACTTTTCTGACTGTTGGTCCTCACACTGTATGCAAATCATGAATTCATACACAAGAGTTGAGTCCCCCCCCCTTCCCCTAACTATTATACAACAAGCACCTGAGTTTGGCAGTTTCACTTTTGAGTGAGGCCACTTCCACTCTCAGCTTCAGATTTTCCTGTTCCAGAAAGGCCGCCCTGATGGCTATTTCGTCCTCCTTGGCCCTTCTGGCATCTCTCGACCTTTTTGCAGCCTCGTTGTTTTTTCGCCTCCGTTCCCAATAGGCCTCGTCCTTGAGTTCATCGGGGAGGGATCTTCCCCGTTTCTTGCCCGACCCACCGTGTCCGTTAGTGGAGTGCTGGAGCCGAGTGGCCACTTCGCCCTCCAGACTCAAAAGACGAGAATTTTCGGAATTGCAAGAATTTTGGTTTTGGTTAATAGAATCGTCATTGGACATGACAGAAGAAGGCGAAACGCAACTGGTGAGGTCCTGTTGTATTTTGGAATGACTGAAAGCGTTCTGTTGAGGGGACGAGGAACGAGATGAGGAAGGAGTGGAATTCCGGGATCGTACATCAAGATCCCCACTCTTGGCGCCCGTTTCGTTGTTGCCTTCTTGAAGAGCCATTGCTTCCTCTGTCGACTCCTGGGCGCTGCCATTGAGATGGGCGGCGGAAGTGACGTCTCTCTGCCGTTCTCGTCTGTGTTCTCGTTTGGAAAAGGGAGGCTGTTTACGAACGTCCATGAAATGCTGATTGACCTGCACAGATTGTTTCTCGATATTATCACTGTTGTACTGCAGAGAAGCCGTAAGCAGGGAATTCAACTGGAGGACTCCATTGTTGTCGTTTGCACGTTTCAAACCTCCATAACTTAAGCCATTCTGCTGTTGCTGCAAATGTCGAATCTGTCTCTTGAATTCGGCATAAGATTCGTCGGCCATAGAATCTCCGGCCAGGTTGGAATTCGCCACGAGGTCCGAGTTTGGGGACAGAAACTGCGGCAAGTTGTAATAGTTGGGCGAAGGCAAGTAAGAGTTGGAGTAACTTTTGATGGCTTGCGACGAGTTTAGCGCCTTACTGACGGCAGGCGACAGGCTGAAGGCACGTTGATGGCCGTTCATGACTGCGGCGGCATTCAGCACAGATTCCATGTCGTTGTAGGCATACTGCCCGTTTGCCGAAACCCGATGGTCTTGGTACGAGTTGGTCAGTTGGGAGATCATACCGTTCATAGGGCTACTTTTGATGCTTAACAAATCGGGCATAGTACCGAGGTGGTGGTTCCGCTGTTGATTGTAACCGTTGGTCTTGCGAGTATTGGTCATTTCTTGTTCCATCATGAATAGCGGATCTACAGAGTCCTTGACTTCCCTCGATTTCAGCAGGTTCAAATCTCGCAGTTCGGCCAGGCGCATTTCGATCTTGTTTCTCACTTTGCTCTTGGTCAATTGCGATTCCGTGGAAAATACCGACACTGGACTTTCGGATTTTTTGCATTTTGACGAAAAATCCAAGGGTTCCTCCTGTTCAATATCCCTACCAAAAACAACGGTTCTATCTTGACCATGTAAGAAATGCTTCTTATCTGCTCCACTATTCCCAAAGTCACTAAGCTCGGAACTGCGGCGGTCAAAGGTCAGATGATTCAATTCCACTTTAGACAGATTCCTGTAAGGAGGTGGGTCGTCCAGAATGTTTTTCGACCCATTCGTATTGATACTAAGTTCAATTTTTTTCTTATTGAAATTGGCGAATTGATTCGACATGAATTTCCGAGGATTATTGCCAATGGTTTGGAACTCTTCCAGTTCGATAGACGCCATGTTGGAGCTGCTATGCGAAAACTGACACAAATTGGAGCGAGTCAGCATGCACAACTCCTTTCTGTAAAAGCTTTTAGAAGTCTGAAAAACAAATAGATGGTTGGACTGGTCAGTTCGACCACACAGCCAAGGGTCAAGGAGGAAGTGTGAGGAAAGGGGTCAACCTTAACAAATTGTTACAGCAGCAAAACAGTAGATAGGGTCCTACTCTTTTCAAATCTGAATTGAATAACTTTTTCAAATTTATCTTAATTGTTTACACAATAGTCAGTAACAAAAGTGTTCATTTCTTCCAGCCAGGAACTGAACTATAACTATTCAATGAAAAACCTGCATTTCAGACATTGACATTCAGAAAAAAATTAAGTCTTTTTACATAATTATGTGTGTGTGAAAATGAAAGCATTCGTCCTAGTGGGGCCTATATTTAGTGGACTATGATTAATAGTTCAAGGCCATATAACAAGGTTGTTACTCAATATTAAATTAAATGACGTCAGCGTTAGAGGGGGTCCTTATAATACCGCTGCAAACTGTTTTGATTGTGCAACATATTCACTTCCTCTTTTATCAAGATTGAGTCAACATTTTCTCGTGACCAAATTCTAAAACCAATTTGTCAGGAATAGTTTGGAAACATGCAGAACCAAGATTTAATTTGGATTAAGTTATATAGTAATGTTCTTGCACTATTATAATTTTAAGTCAAACTCATAATAATGAATTAAGCATTTATAGGCTAATAATTATATAATAAAAACTCGCATTGAGCAATTTATAAACCCTATACAAAATTGTCCACAAGGTATTTATATTAGGGCTGTAGGCTATTGAAAAAAATTCAAATAATGACAAAACATTTTATTTAAAAAAAATGAATTTAGTGAAATGTACAATTTTCAATAAGCCTATAAGACAGGTATATAGGGGCCTATATACATATAAAAAAATTAACTTTTAGAGAAATTTTTGTTTTCTAAATATGTAAAATTATGGTTCTAAACTATATGCATGGCATTGCATGCTACAATTTTATTTTATTATATCTAGGTCAAGCTAATGCGCACTTCATTTGCACCTTGCCAGCTAGCAGTAATTTCCGACTAAAGTGTCAAAAATGCATTCCTTAACATTCTTTAATAGTTCCAGTTTCTTTCTTTCTTTTAACTGATTGACCCTAACCTCCACACTTTTCCATAGACATGCAGTATAACTATAGCAAAACAATTACTTACAAGAGATTGAACAAGTAGTCCACCTTCACAATATTTCATCCAGAATGCATAATCCGTACAATGTCAAAGTCCACATTTAATACAAATCAGGATACGAATTTCTTAATTCTGTTCAAATTGCTAAGCCCAACCATGAAATCCTATTTTTTTGGATTTATCCAGCAGAGTGCCCGTGCAAGCATGTATATTCGTGATATGCAGGATGTATATATATTTTTTTTCTAATTTTAGGTCCCACTCGCAAATATGAACATTACCAGAATATATTGTAATAGTGGAAAAAAGGTCCCTAATATTACGAGTCACTAGTTCTGAGTGGTCAATAGTAGAAATGGGAGTTTCAGTTTACTATTGGTGCAAAATCAGCAATAGTGCCAAGCAAAATCTTTACATTCAATACAAATGAAAATATCCAATAGGGGAGAAGAACCCGCCCCCTGTGCATAATTGATTGTAGAAGGTTGCATATGTGCACTGCGGGTGGGTTAAAGTGTGGGGGATAAGGGTTTAGGGGGGGGAGGGAGGGGGACTCTCCCTTTATCCCTATATAATACACATACGCGGAATCCAGGCTTGAATTCCATACGGTGGGACTCATTATGTATATGGTGTTATAATGAGATATTAGACACATGGAACTGCGCGGACAATATTTTAATTAATTACAATTATAAAATATGGTCACACATCAGAACATTTTCTTTTTGTATGGATTATTATACCCTGGTAGTAAAACATTTTTGTTCTTATTGTCTTTCCCCCCTTTTGTTAATGTTTTGTGAGCTGCAGCTTGTTAATGTTACCAATAGAAACAATGCGAGAAAGTAATGTTCAATTCATGAAAAATGCACAGATTTTTGAATTTTATTTTCGCATGCATGGATAAAAAGATGCAATTCAAGATATTTTAACAGAGCTGTGACCATAATTCACTTGGATTCATTTTTGACGATTTTAATTCCCCCCCCCCTCCCTTTCCAGGTTTACTATCGTGGACAAAGAGTAAAATTTAAGCTTTGCCACATATACCGGTTATAATTTCTTTATAATTTCTTTTGAACATTATCTCGCTGTTTCTGGTAATTTTCTGTTATTAATTCGTTGGGAAAAAATTAAACATTGTACAATTTTTGATACATTTTTTCCCCCATACTATAGTGTATACATTGCGAACCAACTTCCCTCCCCCCTTAGCCTGCCCAAGTGAATTATACAAACTCTGTGAAGTTATAGAGAACGTTTAAATATTTACGTAATGCAGTGAATGGGAGGGGGGGGGGGAGAAGGTT
>JAQIXP010004643.1:0-11288 GCA_034700285.1 Proteroiulus fuscus | reverse complement strand
ACATCTAGTGAAAAGTTTTTTTTTAAAGGCTTCTGTATCAACCTACCCCTGTCTACAACTAGCCCCGGTCTCCCCTAAATATTATAAGGTAAAGTAACAACTAATCAGCACTTACCTTAGTAGAGTCCAGACATAATCAACTTTCTTTTACAAATGAATGCCTAGTTTCCGTACTCTCGAGTAGATATTTGTAACCAGTTTGTAAACAAGTTTTCAATTTGTGTTTTGACTACGCGATAAATGAATTTAATTGCATGCTTATACGTGAAGTTACGTATTCAAATGTCTGTCAAGATTTCTGAATATTTTTGTGTATTTAAAAGAAAAACTTGTTTTACACTTTCAACAATAAAATTCAGATTTGTTAAAAAAAAAAATTAGTATCCGTGATCTACAGGTAATTCCAAGTCCTGTTTCAAATTGTTATAAATTGAGACTTTTTAACTTACCATCAGATTTTCTAAAACTGTCTTAAATATTGTACAATAGCAGGTACCAAGCCATCAGCAAACTGACTTTAATAAAATAAATTATTATCAATTACTAAAAAAACATAATATTGGTTTACATAAAAAAAGAAGTCGTCCACGTATTATATAAAGTATTATTTTGTTTTTTTAAAGATAAAACAAATGTTTTTGCTACAGGGCATGTGAGGGTTATGAGTATATAACTTTTAAAAATTGGTGCTAATTAAAGGAAAAGTCTCACATTGAAACAAGTTATTTTTGAAAAATATAAAGACAAACACTAGTTGAGAATGGCATAGATATTAATATTTTCATTAAACTTACTGTAATTCAGAAATCACGACGATTCTAAAATACATGGAGGGCGCCATGTTGCCATACTATTATAAAAGGAACTGGCGCCATCTTGCAGTTACTTTTTTAAATTGCACCATTGAAAATGTTAAGGTATGGCTTCACTTTTAATCTATGAAATGGTTTAATGTTTGAATTCCTAATATGGCTCCACTTTTGTAAAACAAAATGGGTACTTCATATGAAAAGCATTTTCCACCCAATCAACCTCTTATTAAAAAATATATCTGCTGAATAGTATGCCTAATTACAATTTCATATTATATACCCTTGTTCATTTGTTTTACTTTTTTTTAAATAACTTGTTTTAATGTGAGACTTTCATTTTAAGACGCATAATTTCTAAACAAACTGAACTATATTTTAACGAATATGTATTTAAACTCGTTTCAATGAATAGAACTGGATTTCATTTATTCCTAGCTCCCCCTGTAGTTCCCCCGTAGCATACACAGAAGTCCCCGGCATAATATCCTCTACAAGTTCCATTATTAAAATGATGAACATTTTGGCACCAGTTCAAGCAAGTTTGGTACCCATTGTTGTCCTCTACAACAGTTCCATTGGAATGGCATCCTTTCATACTCTGGAATTGAACTCTGCAATTGGCTATTGCAATCCATGTCAACATCAGCAACACGCAAATTTTCCTTATCATTTCTAAACTAATTTAGAAATGTAAAAAATATAAACAAATTGTTTTTTTTTTTTAAATAACCATATTTTAACTTACCTTTTAGTGTGTGTTGACTTAGTGTGTATCTTTTCAAATCTTGAATTTCAGTATTCAAAGACTGGTTATTGAGAAGTGAATGACAGAGGAAACAAATGTACAACACAGAAATTGAATTTTTTTTTAAATTCAGCTTGTCAGTTTTAGCTTATAATACTAAATTAATTGTACAGTTCATTAACTCTCTCAAAAAGACAACCAGTATTGAGAGTCATAATTTATTGAATTAGTAATTTGATAGCTGGATTAAAGGTTATCACGGACCAAACATTAGTTACTTGAATTTAAAAAGGCAAAATCTTGAATTGCCCTTTTCTTAGCCACTGTATTTGTAATGCTAAAAAGCATCAGTTTTTTGTAAACTTTTGATTTAAAGGGAAAGTCTAACCTTGTTATAAGTTTGAAAATAAAGACGAACAATAGTTGAGAATGGCATAGAAAATTAATATTTGAACCAAACTTACCATTATTAAGAAAGCATGGCTTTTCTAAAACATATGAATGGTGCCATTTTACAATACTATTATAAAAATAACTGGCGTCATCTGGTAGTCACTTTTGTAAATAAAAACATGGAAATTGTTCATGTATGGCTTGACTTTTTTCTCTGTGGAATAGTAGGTTATGTGTGTTGATTGCCTGTAATTATTCAGTAGATGGCGGCACTTGTTTCTGCAAAAATGGAATACTTGTAAAAACATTTTCCCCCCAACTCAAGGTATTGTCAAAAATTATATAAATTTATTGTATGGTAAGTCCAATTCAATTTTTGAAATACTATACCTTTCTTAATTGATTTTTGTTTTTTGAATAGAAAATATTCTGTAGTTTGATTTTTTTTTATTAAAGTTGTGATTTTATTAGTTAGTTGTTCCTTTCATCTTTTTTGTTTTTTTGCTTATGATTAAAGGGACTGTCCCACTTTGTAACAAGTTGATTTTAGCTGAAAGCTATTAAATAATATGATTTTTGCAAGTCTCGTAATTTCTTCAGTATGGAAGCTTTGCTGCAATTATTATTGTCACAGCTGTTCACATCTATAGTAAGTGTGAACAATTTAAAAATTACTTGTTACAAAGTGGGACTTTCCCTTTAATAGTTGGAAATAGCTAATCGAAATCAAGCCTGTTCGAAATAAATTTTTTATCTGATTTAGTTTTACTTTAATTCTCCAATTCACTCATTTATTGAGCTTGGCCTAATATACTAACTAGCTAAAACTCTGTTAGCTACAAAAATCGTGAAAACAGTAAGCGATTGACAAAATAAGATAAACATCAAATAGCATTCTTTAATTTTTCTAAAATTTCAAGTTGAACTAACATTTTTTTTATATCATAATGCCATTTCTTTTGACTGACGAATTAGCCATTATGATTTTCGCATGCATAGCACAAGCAGAACCTTCCAACGAATGCATTGTAATCACATGTTCCGCAATCCCTGTTTTCGTACTGTTGACAATAACTCGTACAAGTATAGGGTCCGTGATTACTGTGTATGATGTTTGAAAGCCATCCACTAGACTTGCAGGCCCTCCAAGTACTTATTGGCCCCGAATAGCCTGAAACTACCGACACCACTAAGCCCAAAATCAGCAATGTGCATGTAGACCTACCGCTCATGATTTCTGAAATAGGAAATATTACAAAATCCAATCAAATAAATAATTGTTGGAAAAGGATGTAAAAGCCTACAGGTTATTGTAGATCATATACCCTTCTTTTACCTAACTAACTAGGACAGTGCAAAATTGTCCCAAACCAGTCCCAACCAGGTCCAGGTGCCCCAACAAACTGTAGACGTACCTGGTATAGTTTTTGTCCTAAATGACACGTCGGATAAGACGTTTTTTACTTTAGCTCGTATATTAAATTTGTTAGTGTTGTAGCTGTGCTAGCTTGTGTTTTGCTAATAATAAAACTACAATAATATTCCCAAAAATTATAAGTGATCCTTACCTTATTCTGGATAATTTGGATGAAAATCTGCTTTGATGTATTAAAAATCTCCTTGTAAAGTGAATGATCAGTAGAGGTATTAGTCTTGCTACTGGTTACTGGTACTGAGCTACTGCTAGGTTATTTTTTTATCCACAAATAAATAGGAAATTTATGATTGAACACTCAGATGAATTAACCAATCCCAATTTTTACCAGTTAGTACCATAATGTGATGCCTCAATTGATATATAGCTTTTGCATCCACTTAAAACTATTTGATTTCGGCCCAAAGTTTTATGTATTAAAATGAGATTTAACACTATTATGAAAAACATTCAAGTATACCTAAACACATTCAAATTTAGTTATATAGTCTAGTAAAGTTATCTAAATTTTTAGCTCAACCTGTAGAGAAAACTGCAACAGAATTTCTGCCAACTGTTCCTGGATGAAAAAAGTGTGCTAAACACGATGGAACAAAGTTTACCACTCCCAGGTGACGCCAAATTTAGGTCATCTTACATAAAATCAAGAATATCTCAAGAATCATGCATTAAATTATTCCCTTATCATAAATTAAAGGAAACAAAATGTTCTTCAAAATACAAATATTAATTTTTAATGTAGGATGAATAGTTAAGGAGTTACTGAGCATCAAAGTTAGTAAAAATTTTAGGTTAGGCTTATCTGTTTAATGTGATATTATGCACTTACTTGTTAGTGCAGGGCAACAAATGTTGTGAAAAATTATAATAAATATCATTAACAACTTAGTTTAAAATATTCGGACGCAATTAAAAGTTGCATCATTTTATAATAAAATGGACTTTATATTTTATTTTAAAATTTTCATTGTATTTTATTATACTTTTGTAATATTTATCAACTTTTGTTGTCCTGCACTAAGTGCCTATTATGTATTCACCAAAACTTTCCAAAAGAATACAATTTCTTTCTGATTTCACCAAAATCAAAAATAATTATTTTATGAATGCTAACTGTTTCTTTGAATTTAAGTGCAATATTTATTTCTAGTGTGTTTTAACTCTTCCTCCTACAACCCACTTTTTTTAAAGTGGGACATTTCCTTTAAAGTCTACTGTCGTTGGAGTCTATACTCCAGATAGTAGGATAAACCCCTTACCAAATGCCATCATGATATGCTAATCCTAAGGTACTATAGTTGAATTGAATTAAACAATTATGCACCTGATGGTGCCACTATTTATTAAAAGGTTAGAATAGAATTCTTAAGTGGTAACATTATACAGGTGTAGCCTACAGGTAACCAGCAATCATATTGCTCTACTTTCCATACAATTCGTTGAAAAAGGGACAACAGGCCCCTGTTTGTTAATGTTATAAAAGATTAATGAAGCAACGATAGAAATTATTTATTTATAAAAGAAATGTCGATATATATAAACAACATTTTTAAGCACAAATACAGGAGGTATCATTGGTGTAGTTATATATATTTATGTTATTAGTATAGCGTTATGCTAACTCTAAAAAGACATGCAAACAAATGTGACACGCGAAATTGATTTTCAGCATTTTTGGCAGTCACAGTATATTAATGTTAACAACTGCGATTAATTAAGCCATTATTTTTCCGTAAAATTCAACGATGAAATAGCAATCAAACAAACACTGGATTATCCAGAAATAGTTATGCCTTGAACCTCATGTCAGCAAATGCTCCTTCAAACAACTAACAAGGGAAGGTTGTGCACTGCATGTATATCACAAAACTTCAAAATTTACAGTTCAAACTGTTAACTATAGTCGATATTAGGACCATATGCAGAAATTTTTCCATCAAATGCCACTTTCAGTGAATTTTACGTGAATTTAAAAATTCAATTTTGTGCTATTTTGAATGGGAAATGGGAATGCAGCAGCCAAACAAATGCATGGTTTTGCCCATTCAAAATAGCACAAATTTGAATGTTTTAAATTCACTTAAAATTCACTTAAAAGTGGCATTGGATGGAAAAATTGTCACATGGGGTCTTAAAAACGACCAGTTAACAGTTTAAAATGTGAATTTTGAAGTTTTGTGATATACGTGCACAACCTCCCCTCGTAAGTTTCACTGAAGCATTAGAAAAGAAATTAGCAAAAAAAACCAATTCTTTTTAAAATAGCAGTAATATGAAGTAAAGTAAAAGATACTTAACTACTCTTAAAATAAAACACAACCAAGGATAAAACCAAAACATGGCAGATGCACTCAACAATTCTAATCAATTAAGTAAACAGTTCTACCGCATTGGGATCATTGAGGTAAGACTTTAATTCTCTTAAATCAACAGTTTATAGACTTTCCTATTTATTGTTTTTTTTTTGTTGAGCAAATTGCAGTCGCCACCATTTATGATACCAGTTTTGGATAAAGTGGGGAATGCAACTCACTACACTGGAATAATCATGGAAATTATTCGCATATTAGCATTCCAACTGAGATTTAAGTACAAGCACTTTATTATAAGCATTAGGCATATTTTGGCATTATGATCATGTAACCATTTGGTTACATGGTCTAAAGTTAAAGCATTTTTGCGGTAGACCATGTCGTTTTGATGTGCAGGGTCACAGTGCAAGGTAACAAATAGTGTTGCCTACTTGTGATCTACCTCAATAATTTAAGTACCAAATGAGATCATAAAAAATATAGAGTAAGTGTGTTCACGTTTTCGTGGTTGGGTTATAACTTATGATGTAGTTAACAACTACTTGTTGACTGGATCACAAAAGCACAATGCCAAAATATGCACTATTGATTAAAGTATTAAAAATGTTGCAGGCCTACATTTGCTTTTAAATTTTTAAAGTTATACATTAGTACCTCAAACAGGATATGGGACCTTACTTCCAAATGGCACCTGGCTAGGATCTGTGGGATCTTTAATCAGAAATGTAAGTCAATAGGAAATAATAACGGGGTCGTTCACATATTTATGTAACACCGGTACCTGTTTTTTGAAATTAATTCCGTAAAAATTATCTATTTTGAAATATATGTTAAAATTTATTCCAATATTATACATTAAAATGTGTTATTTTAAGAAAGATACTTTAAATATACCTGCTATATTTCAAAATATCTTTCATATTCTTAAAACCTGATGAAATTTGTAGTATTTAACAAGTAGAAAACACATATTTAAACTGGAAAAGAATTAGTATTAAATCCAAAACAGCTCAAATTCAAAAACTTCAGAACAACTCACATTCTAGAACACAACTCAAACTAGAATTATAGCGCATGCCAAGAATGCACATGCTACCAACAACAAAAGCACATGCCACCATGCCAACTCAAACAACACAGATCAATTTAGGACTAAATGTGCAACTTTTAACAATAACCATTTGCTTTTTCAAAATATAAAGTAAATACACTTTTTCTTTCAAAATGGGTTAATAATCTCAATTTTTTACTAATCTAAAACTATTTTTTTTAAATTAAATACTAAACATTCTCAATTCCGTTTTAGGAAATAGATTTATTGGCAATAGATTTGTCAAAGACTGTAGACAGAGCAAAGGTCGTGGACTTCACGCTCCCCTTTATACAATCCAGAATTGGAGTCACCATCCGAAAGCCTGTTGAAGAGCTAAATATCGTAAACCATTTGGCAACATATTTAAATCCATTTCATCCATCAGTATGGTTTTTGCTACTGTCATTTTGGATCCTTGCCACATTTATTTTTATCAAAATGGAAAACTGTCAAACCAGTGCCATTGCAATCTCAAATGTAGAAAGTCAAAAACAGAAGCAGGAGAACAGAGCATGGTCTAATGCCATGTTTAATATTCTTGGACTCTTCTGTCAACAAAGTAGGCCTATAATACCTTTCACCAACTCTTTAGCACGACTTTAGGATTATTTTCACGTATGATTTAAATGCAGCCAATACTTTTTTATAGGTTGTGAGATATTGCCAAACAGGTTTTCTGGCAGAGTAATATTTTTAACAGTATGCATCACAGCCTTTGGTTGCTACAGCTTTTACACCTCAGTACTCATATCATTTGCACTGACGACTAAAATATCACGTCCAATCAATATGCTGGAAGATGCCTTACAAGACAAGACTTTTCAAGTTGGATTTCTAGATGGTTCTAAAAAGGATCTTATGCTGGTAATATTTTTATAGGTACATTATTGTAGGAGTAATAAATCTCCTATGTAAATCCTCCTTTTCTTTTACTAGTTGTCATAAAACGAATCCTACATACAGAAAAATGTTGAGAAAAATTCAATAACTACATTTATGGCTCATGACCTTACCAAACTGACTGTACTCATATCATAAGATTTTCTTGTTGAAAAAGATTTTTCCGATATTTTGTTTAATAATTTAAGGCTATATGGGACAATTTAGTTTTAGTGGTTTCAAGGAAATTTGTTTTTTGAATGGATTCAGACTAAATGGATGCTAATTATTGGTACCTTTTCAAGACAACAAAAGTGCCAGCCTTCCAGGAAGCTTGGAGAAGGATTCAAAGATCAGAAAAGCCATATGTAAAGACTAATACAGAAGGAATATTTAGGGCCTACAATGAAAAATTTGCCCTTATTGCTGACCTGGACGCTGTCAGATGGATAACCTTCAGAAATTGCAGTTTCAAATTTCTTCAAGACATTTTCATAGACGAGGGCTTACATTTAGCATTACCACTACATTCTTCAGATACAAATATTTTCACAAAATAGTAAGTGAATCTGATTAATATTTTGGCTACTTAAAATCTAATTCGCAAATTTTTCTTTAGCCTAATTCTACTTAAGACAACCGGTGTGATGGCTCGCTTGCGTTCAATCTGGATGCCTAAATTATCTCCAGAATTCTGCAAAGTTCCCAAAACTTATGATGCTGTAGGAGTAGAATCGACATTTGTACTGTTTTTATGTTTAAATCTTGGCATTGTTATGGCAGTCATGACACTTTATTTAGAAATAATGCTTAATAGAAGATTGAAAACTCAACACTTTAAGAAACTTTATCCACATTCAAATTAACAAACATTTTATGTAATTGCATTCAAGTGAATCAAGATTAAATTTAAGCAAATTTGCCATATACTTTTAAACACTAATTTAGTTCTTTAAATTTAATGATCTTCCAGAATTCAGAAGAATTGCTAAAATTGTAGAGCAATTAAGGGTAACTATAGTAAAAAATTAAAATAGTGAACTATACTCAGAGCACAGCAAGGATTTACAAGTGGAAGTATAGGATTTGGGGGTAAAAAACCCCCAGTGGATTCAGTGATTTCTAAAAACAAAAAACTACATGGGGGGTTGAACCACCAAACCCCCTTTGGTGCACCCCTCCTAGGTCAAAAAACATTTGGACATTTAAATTGTTGACAGTTGGCAATTATCAAATGTTGGCAAATGATAATTCAGACCAAGGGCGGATACAGGAAGGGCAATTGCCCCCCATCCTCAGCCAGCAAAAATGGCTGCCCATAATCCAGAGAAAATTGCCCTCCCCAAAGCTGTAACCTGTGATTGTTCCCCTTAGCAAAATCCTGTATCTTCCCTGATTCAGACTAATGTCAGCAATTGATTTAAATGGTAACAATTGTTAACATTTAGGCTATTGCCAACAGTTGTTGCAAATTGTTGTCAAATGTTAGCAAATGATAATTGGGACTAATATCAGCAATTAATTTAAATGGTAACAATTGTTAACATTTAAATCAATTGCTGACATGTAATTATATTATAAAAATATTATTGCCTTACCTTGTAGGTTCTTCAATGTTTTATAGGCCTACTTACCCTAAAAAACATTGTCTTAATCACCTCCCAAATATTCAAAGATGCTTTTAATTTAATATCTTTTTATTTTTCACAGTAGCATACTAATACATTGAAATCAAAAACTTGCTTTTAATGTTGCATTCTCTGATGAAATTACAATGCACATTCATCAGGAAAATTCACCTTTAAAACCCAGAAAATTTTCCCCCAACCAGGCTAAAAATCAACATAAATGTGGCATGCTTATAATAATAATTTTACATTAAAATATACGATATACATGTCTTTAAAATACACTTACTATTTGCATGCATCTGAAACAGCAAAAATCCCATTTGTTGATGGTTGTCATATTTAAATTATAAACATGGTCAATCATTGGGTTCAACTGTCCCTTTTTAACCTACACCCTTTCAGAGTGAAAGAGTTCATCCAGGACAAAGGCCAGATAGACTTCCACATTGAAAAAGAAAGGGTATAGGTTGCAATGTGACAGTTGAAGTTGAATTCTAATTATGGTACATTTGCATTGGAGGATTTGTTCAGATTTGTGGCTAATGCTACTATGGACTTGGATTGTTTGATGCAAATTTGTAATAATTACTTCACAAATTTAATGTAGCAGCAATATGCCTGTGTTTAATATAAATAAAAATTTGCTTAAATAAATACATTACCTTTGCCATTTACATTTAAAGTTGATGCATCTGTTTTCAGGGAAAATATGAAATTATTTCATAGAACAAAATGTGAAAAACAGAAAACAAGTGATATATTAATTTTTTTTATATTTTTATGTTAAAGAATAGATATAATTTCCACTTTTGAACAATTTTTTTTTAAATTTGTAATTACTGCATTTCATATCAGCCACTGAAACTGCAGTGGTTCTACCATTTAAAATGAATTTACCAGCAATTATTATTATTAGACAGACATATTGAAGGTTTTTCAAAATTTCCCTCCCATGATGATCTATGATTGATTGTTTTTTTGGGGTGATCTAAGGATCATAGACGCTCAGCCCACACCACTGGTCCTATTAACAGGGAATTCAGACATTATATTCCTTTAATGGTGTTCTAAAAGACATAGTAAGAGTTTTTCAAAATTTCACTGCTAAGGTAATATATGATCAAAAAAGTGTTTTAAGGGTGATCTAAGGATCATAGATGCCCAGTCCAAACCGCTGGTCCTATTAACAATAAATTTGGACATTTGTTCCTTTAATGTTGTTCTAAAAAACATAGTAAGGATTTTTCAAAAATTTCCCTTATAAGGGGCGCTATGGTCAATAAAGTGTTCTAAGGGTGATCTAAGGATCATAGATGCCCAGCCAAAATCGCTGGTCCTACTAACATGAAATTCAGACATTATGTTTCGTAATGGTGTTCTAAAAAACATAATAAGGTTGTTTTCAAAATGTAACTCCTAAGGGGCGCTAGGTTGATAAAGTGTTCTAAGGGTTATCTAAGGATCATAGATGCCCAGCCCAAACAGCTGTTCCTAATAACATGAAATTCGTACATTATGTTCCTTGAATGGTGTTCTTAAAAAAATAGTAAGGATTTTATTGAAATTCCAAATCGAGTATACCTATTCCCCCCCCCCCTTCCCCCATCCCCGACTTTCAAGCTAACAAAGTCGCTGGGTAACAGCTAGCTAGTCTTATATAATCAATATAAATCGGTGTATGTATAATATTCCTGCAACAATTTCAAGTGATACAATAAACTACACAGTAAGGCTATATAATATGCAGAGCCCATACTTTAAAATGTCATCGACAAGTGTCTTGACAACCTTGACATATTGTTACAAGTACAAAATTCCGTTGCAAGTATCCATTAAATAGACGACCAATACGCACGCAATACTTGTTAAGGGGGCTGTCCACACTTTTAAAAAATGCATGCTCCTATGGATTGGGAATCTCCATGTTAACTAACGGTACATATTAATCGATAATGGCTTAACATAAATTGACGGGGTTTGATTTTTTT
>JAQIXP010004642.1:0-11288 GCA_034700285.1 Proteroiulus fuscus | reverse complement strand
GGGATCACCCCCCTACCATATGGCATTCATTTGCTGCCTGTAGGGTACTGAGTTGAATTGAATGAATTGAATTGAACTACCGGTTGTCCCATACTAAAATGGCGGCACGTGTTATTTGCCATTGACATATAGCGCCATCTATGAGAAGTAACTTTCAACTGCTAATTATTCTTACTAAAATGGCCGAAAATCCTGCATTTTTTTGTCAATAGGTGCATTATGGGAGTACTTTGGAAAGGAGAATTGTGATAGGCAGAGCCGACTTTGTAAATTTTCTCTAAACTTTCTGTCGTGTGTTATAACACCATCCAAGGCTTCCACAACAAATTTCCAAGGCCCTAAATTTGTAAAAAAAAAAAAAAAAAAATATGGCGGCTGTCTATAGCGTTAATATAATCCAAATTGTTAGTCAGTGAAAAAATCTTACTAATTGGCAAACGGACCTGGCCTGGTTGCATGCAATTTGGCGCAAATCTCTCGATTAATTATTTATTTATTTGAATAATTAAACGCAATTAATGCGGAGGTGACGTCTGATCACACAGCTGTTTTTTTCTGTTTTTTGCCCGCCGAGTCCTACCTTCCACCCCTCTTGGAAGTCCCGTTGGCCCAACATGGACTCGCCCTCATTATTTTATTTGAGATTACGTCATAACGCCGATCGATATTGAAACGAGTGGATGCGCTGGCGGGTTTTCCTGCACGGAAATTTGGAACGAATTTTGTGTTTTGGAGGAAAATTTGACGGAATTCTGGACGAATTTTTGAATTTGTGGCCAGTTTAAATCCTGTGATGTGAGGGTTAACCGGTGCATGGTAACAAGTGCGTGTATTGTTCGTTCCATCGTATTGTGCTGCTACCGTTCCATTATTGACTGACTGGTGATATGATGTTGGATTCACCGGTTTTACGAATTCCCTGCTGGATTTTTGTGCCGTGTTTTTGCTCCTGTTTTCGACGAGTTTTCGTGGATGTTGTCTCGTAATTTCTGCGGGTAAAGGACCCGGTAGCTCGGGTAATGGATCAGGTGGGTGATTCCAGCTTTATTGGTTTATTTCGAATGGAATTTGGGAATTTAGGCCTAACGCTGGATTTTGCGTTGGAATTTGGAATGGGGGATGGTGGAGTGTTTGCGCTATGTCATGCCATTAAATCGATTATTCGGGTTGCTTGTAATGGCTTGTAGATCATGCTCATTGCTGTTGTTTTTGGTAGTTGTTATGGTGACCTTGACTCAGGGGTCATGCTCAAGTAGAGGTAGGCATTCTGTGCATTTAGGTAATTTAAATAAATGGATTATTGGTTATTAGTTAAAGGGAAATTACCACTTTGTAACAATACATTTTTCAATTGTACACGGTATATAGGAATGGCTGTGGCAATTATTTATTTTCAGCAAAGATTCCATATTGAAGACATTATGCAGGGTTCGTACGGGCCTTGAAAGGCCATGAAAAACTAGCTAGTGATTTCAAGGCATTGAAAGTTCATGAAAAACTGGCAAGTGATTTTTAGGCATTGAAAATACTGGAAAGACTAGCTAGTGATTGCAAGGCCTTGAAAGTTCATGAAAAACTAGCTAGTGATTTCAAGGCATTGAAAATACTTGAAAGACTAGCAAGTGATTTCAAGGCCTTGAAATTCCATGAAAAACTAGCTAGTGATTTTAAGGCCTTGAAAATACTTAAGACTAGCAAGTGATTTCAAGGCATTTAAAATACTTGAAAGACTAGCTAGTGATTTCAAGGCATTGACAATCTTTGAAAAACTGGCAAGTGATTTCAAGGCATTGAAAATCTTTGAAAAACTGGCAAGTGATTTCAAGGCATTGACAATCTATGAAAAACTAGCTAGTGATTTCAAGTCCTTGAAAATACTTGAAAGTCTAGCTAGTGATTTCAAGGCCTTGAAAGTTCATGAAAAACTAGCTAGTGATTTCAAGGCATTGAAAATACTTGAAAGACTAGCAAGTGATTTCAAGGCCTTGAAATTCCATGAAAAACTAGCTAGTGATTTTAAGGCCTTGAAAATACTTGAAAGACTAGCTAGTGATTTCAAGGCCTTGAAAATTCTTGAAAAGCCATGAGAAACTAGCTAGTGATTTCAAGGTCTTGAAAATTCTCGAAAACCCATGAGAACTAGCTATTGATTTCAAGGCTTTGAAAGTTTATGAAAAACAAGCAAGTGAATTCAAGGCCATGAAAGTTCATGAATTTTTATTTCATGATGGTCCGTAAATTTCCTTGAAAATTGATTTTGATTTTATAGGCCTAGGTGGTTAAATTAATTTCAACTTGGCCTATAAAAGTAGGCCTATGTCTGCAAAAAAAATGTGATTAAAAATTTATAAAAGTGTAAAAAATTTTATCTAAGGGATTCACCTGAATAATAAGGGAAAGTCAGGGGATTTACAAAAAAAAACTAGTGAATAGTCAGTGAATCGTCTCAAAATAAAAACAATTGAAAATGAGATAGTTTGGAAAATTTAAGGAATTGGTCAGGGAAAATCAGGGAACTCAATTGTAAAAATTAGTGGGAACCCTACTATACTTTGACACTATGGGCATTTTAGCTCGAAACAAAGCATAAAAGGGTCCTTGAAAAGTCCTTGAATTTCGTTTATGTGTAGTCTGTACGAACCCTGATTACGACGTTTGCCAAATACATGTTAGGCGCCATTTTTCCATAGGTTTCAGCAAACAGTTTCATTTGGTGGCGCCCTCCAGGACGTGTATGTGTTCCACGAGTTTATCCAGTAGAGGGCGCTACACGGTGTCAGTAAAATGGCGCCAATTTGGGCTTTCTATTTTTGCCCAAATCCTCGCATCCAGGACATTTGAGCTAATAATTCGGTATAGGTTCAAATTTTCTTGTACCTAAAATCAACTTGTTTCAAAGTGGGACTGTCCCTTTAATTTTCTGTTTGAATCTTTTAGTCCATGGCACTGTGATAGAGATTGTGGCTTTAACAAGAGGTGGCGCATGTTGGTAGAACTTCTCGACTGCAGAAAGCGCCATCTATGCAATGGAATTGCTAACTCCTTTCTAATGGAGGCCTCGAAAATGAACCAATTAGGAGCGAAAGGTGGTGCTTTTTGTAGTCAAGACGATTAATTTGTGGCATCTTCGGGGAAATCCGTATAGTTGGAAGCCATTTTGTTTTATGAAGCAGTTTTGGTTTCGAAAGGGCTCACATATTGCATTATTTGACAAAAAATACCATTTTCGGCCATCAGCTAAACGGTAGTTGAAAGTTATTCGTCATAGATGGCGCTTTTGATATTGAAAGGGTTGTATTGTAGGGAAAACAAAATGGCGTCTTTCAGGGATTTTAAGTGGTAGTGGCTGTTTTAAGTGTTAGTGTACTTGTTTCATATTTATTTCTGTTCAATTTGATGTTTTTAATCAATGTAGGCCTAACATTATTTATGTTTAACCAAAAAAAGTAAACTTGCTACGGGGCTGGGATCTAGAGAAGAACCAAACCATGACACCACGGTCATAGTTAATCTAGAGGCCTCTGTTGTCTATTGCAAACTGATGGCACTGTGTGGACAAACTGCAGCTATATTTGTCATCGTAGTTTGATAAATGATAGGGAAATTTTTTAGCAACTTCCTGTAAGCTTATCATTTGAAAAGTTAGGGAATTTTAAACTTAATTTCTGGGGAACCATGTACAAGGAAATAAAATGAAAATGGCGGCCTACATCGAATTTGTTACCTAATTCGTCTTTTGGCATGTGAAACACTGTTATTTTTAATTTTTTTTTTCGGGAACATGCTTACTCGGGTGTATTTGCAGGATTGGGTTTCTGGGCTAGGTTCCAAAAACAATCGCCAGGTTTTTAATGGGTTTTTCATTGGGGTTAAATGGGCCCCCATGCACAGTGAATGCATTTTTCTTATCCGGAAAGTAAGCCTGATTTTGGCCAAGGTGAATCCTACTAACTTATCGTGATGTTTACTAGACGATTGTATCCGTTGTTCAATCAATACGAGATAATGGACTGTTTATGATTTTCTTATAGACCTTAGTACCTGTACCTGTAATTTGATAGAGGTTAATAGATGATAATTTTATGGCTTAACCATGTTATTAGTGCGTGTAGACTTAATTCAATGAACTTTTTTTGTGGATTTAGATTCAGGCTGTTGCATGTAATCGTAGTTCGTACTTTGCGTGGCGACACGGTTCGTCTGCCCCAGGAAATGGTTTTACCGGAGAGATGCTTTTTTGGGTCACCCCTGTATTAAAAAGTTAATAAGCACAGTGTTGGAGCCCCATAATGCACCATTTGACACAAAATTTTGGTTATTTTAATATGGGTCTTTTCGGGAATTTCTCATAGATGGCACCATACGTCTATGGCAAATAACATGGGCCGTCATTTTAATATGGGCTAGTGGCTGAGTGGTAGTTGAAAGTTGTTCATCATAGATGGCGCTTTACTTTTGAAGGGCAACTGCAACAGATCAAAATGAACCTGGTGGTACCAGGAGGCTTGTCCATAAAGTACACTCAGTCTCGGCCGCCTCCTTAGCTGCCAGTTAACCTTTAAGTACACTAATCAGGGTCTAAACTAAGGGGGTATAAAGAGTTAAACAACCCCCCCACTAATTCTAAAAAAAATTATTTTGTCAGCAAATTTTGGCAATTTATCTGAAATTTTGACAAATTTATTTGAGAGTTTGGCAAATTTATCTGAGATTTTGGCAAATTTATTTGAGATTTAGACAAAATTAATTATTGGAGATTTTGACAAATTTATCTGAGATTTAGACAAATTCATCTGAGATTTTGGCAAATTTGTTTGAGATTTGGATAAATTTATCTGAAATTTTGACAATTTATCTAATATTTTGACAAATTTATTTGAGATTTTGACAAATTTATTTGAGAATTTGGCAAATTTATTTGAGATTTTGGCAAATTTATTTGAGATTTAGACAAAATTATTTGAGATTTAGACAAAATTATTGGAGATTTTGAAAAATTTATCTGAGATTTAGACAAATTCATCTGAGATTTAGACAAATTCATCTGAGATTTTGACAAATTCATCTGAGATTTTGACAAATTCATCTGAGATTTTGACAAATTCATCTGAGATTTTGACAAATTCATCTGAGATTTAGACAAATTTATCTGAGATTTTGGCAAATTTATTTGAGATTTTGACAAATTTATCTGAGATTTTGGCAAATTTATTTGAGATTTAGACAAAATTAATTATTGGAGATTTTGACAAATTTATCTGAGATTTAGACAAATTCATCTGAGATTTTGGCAAATTTGTTTGAGATTTGGACAAATTTATCTGAGATTTTGACAAATGTATTTGAGATTTTGACAAATTTATCTGAAATTTTGGCAAATTTATTTGAGATTTGGATAAATTTATCTGAAATTCTGACAATTTATCTGAGATTTTGACAAATTTATTTGAGATTTTGACAAATTTATTTGAGATTTTGACAAATTTATTTGAGATTTTGACAAATTTATCTGACATTTTGACAAATTTATCTGAGATTTTGACAAATTTATCTGAGATTTTGACAAATTTAGTTGCGATTTTGACAAATTTATCTGAGATTTTCACAAATTTAGTTGAGATTTAGACAAATTTAGTTGATATTTTGACAAATTTAGTTGGGATTTTGACAAATTTATTTAAGATTTTGACAAATTTATTTGATATTTTGACATTCATCTGAGATTTTGGCAAATTTATTTAAGATTTTGACAAATTTATCTGAGATTTTGACAAATTTATTGGATATTTTGAAAAATTTAGTTGAGATTTAGACAAATTTAGTTGGGATTTTGACAAATTTATTTAAGATTTTGAAAAATTTATTTGATATTTTGACAGTCATCTGAGATTTTGGCAAATTTATTTGAGATTTTGACAAATATATTTAAAATGTTGACAAATTTATTTGAGATTTTGACAAATTTATCTGAGATTTTGGTAAATTTATTTGAGATTTTGACAATCTGAGATTTTGACAAATTTATTTGAGATTTTGGTAACTTTATTTAAAATTTTGACAAATTTTATCTGAGATTTTGACAATTTTATCTGAGATTTTGATAATTTTATCTGTAAATTTTGACAAGGTGTGACAGTTTAAAATTTTGCATTTCATTTTGACTGTGTGTCGCCATTGGTAGATTTTTAATTTTACCCACCCTGCTATAAATTTTAAGGATTTTCTCTGCAAAGTTGGACAATTAATTGTCTGTAAATTCTGAAATAGTATCTGAGTACCTGATGTGTCAAATTTATAGTTGTGGCCTGACCGTGGTTCACTTACAATGAACCAAGGGTTATCTCTGACCAGGCGTAAATTATACTGTTAACAGCTTTTCTTTGTTATCAAATGCATTTGGCCTATAAGAAAATTTAGTAATTTTTCTCTGGAAAAAATTCTTACAAACATTAAACTAAATTCAGAGCGCCATCTTTTGTTAACAGAATGCGTTTATTATCATTGTCTGTTATCAGTGAGTCCTTATTGCACTTTAATTATTGGCAATTAGCCATGTTCTGAGAATACTGTCACTTTTTCAAATGTCATATGGGTAAAAATAATGGTACCAGAGCGAATTGGTAATTTAGGCAATTTTTGTTTTCCTGGAAAATTTTGTAGGCCTAACCAAAGTGTCTGAAAATTGGCACGTAGCCAGCATTTTTAGTCATAATTTGATTGGCTTTGGGAATGGTGAGGTGATTCTACATCCCCCAACAACCCTCTCCCCCCCCAGCCTGATTTAAAAGGGTTTTGGAACAGTGTCAGATACGACAGGGGCAATCCAGAAAGTTTCAGCAGAATTTCTTAAACCACTGGCACGTCATGACATGTTTCCGCGTGGAAAAAATGCATTGAATAACATTAGAGGTCTTTGAGAGGCTTGCTGACGCAGCATGTTTAGTAGTTAAAATTAACTATTTGTTATGATGTAAAGCAGGCCTGGTTTTTTTCTTCTTCATATTTAGCTTACGATGCACGTTTTTTATGAACTTGGCCTCGCTAATTTCACTGAGATGTCTTTATCCTAACCAGGCTATAAATATAAACAATATCCATTAGCCTACTTTTCGTGTTTAAAGTAATAATAACTCCTTCAAGCTGACTTAGGCTGTTTTTTGAGCACTTGAGAAAGCAATGCAGGATCATAGATGGCGCTATATGTCTATGGCAAGTAACATGGGCCGCCATTTTAGTACGGGTTGAACTGTTGTTGATATCTATTCATCATAGATGGCGCTTTACATTTGAAAGGGAATGATAAGATTTTCTAAAAATTAATCAAATGAAATGCAAATTTTACACCACCTAACGACGTAAAATAAACTAAGTGTTATGCATTGTAATGATGCATCATGGGTCAATGTGGAAAGTAAAAAAATACGCCTAATGAGTGAAAAGTTAGCCATATTGGCCGCTTCACAACAGCCCAAGTGCCAATGTACCTGCGCTAAGTATAACTAGGAATTTATTCCGTGCTGCCAGATGGCTTTTGTTATTGTTCCTGGTTGCTGAACTACTTTCTCGAGTTGCATTCCTGAGAAAGTCTGGCTCAGCTGGTGTAGTAAGATGTTTTGACCTCAAAAATTATTTTCTTTTAAATAGTAAAAGTGGGAAAAAATCCATGGTTATCATGTAACCATGGCTGGTTTAAGGGTGAACTAGCAGTTAACTACATAATCAGAATTTTTCTGTACTTTATGGGCTGCCGCCTGACATGTCGAGCTTGAAATCGATGACTTAATTTACAAGTAGCGAATAAGCCAAAAGTTGTTTTTTTGAGGTAATAGCGTTTTTATGGAAAAACTGTATAACTTGGACAATGTTAAAAGGCTGAAATTTGGCGAACAGAGGAAACTATAGGCTATTATATTTTATAGGGAATTGATTAAGTCATTTGAGAAATAAAAGGCTTAAAAATGCAAATTCGCTACTTTGACTTATTTTGCAGGAAAGCGAACTAAATGAAGTGTGAAGTAGCACATGTGCACATTCATTAGTTGGCCTATTGAATAAAGTGAATGCAAGAAGAAAAATTTTGAAAATTGTCAGTTCGCTAATTGTATTTTTAATAAAAACCCAGGTGTCGAGAAAGTTTTAGAAGATAAACTAACGAATGGCCTTGTTGGATATTCGCTACTGTTCACTTCTGTAGCTTCAATAACAATTATTAATTAAATTAATTTCTGTAACTTTAGGTTCATTAGGGACACTTCCAGGATCACAATGGTACAATTATCTCATTTTTGACATATTTGGCTTATTCGCTATTTCTGAAGTAAGCCATCGAAATGACGTCATATTTGTATTCCCACTATCCGATTATGACGTCCTTGTTGTGACGAAACTTTGATGATTTAATGCTCTAGCTGCAAGAAATGACATTAACAAAGATGGCCAACTTAGTTCCATATTTTCCCACTTTGAGCGCTGCTTTTCAGCCTCAAAACCGTTTTTGGTTTGGCATTTCTAGGATTCGTATGACTGGCCAAACCTCAACAGTTAAAAAAATAAAACATGTGGGATTATGGGAGGGGGAGGGGCCTATGCCATTAACAAAGATGGCCGCCATTTTCTTTTTTGCGACCTCTAGTGACTTCTCTGGGTTTACTGTCTGAATCATCTAATTACAGCAAAATTGTTTCTCAGACCGTTTTTTTTTGGCACAATCAAAAGTGAATGAATAAATCGTGACTCAAAATGTGATGACAACGCCATTGTTATCGTGATGTCATCACGAGTCTTCCCCGAATTTAGTTTTTTTTTTGAGAAAATCAAGTTTTCTTTGCATTATTCCTGAGTAAACAATGACTGAAAAACATTCCCGAAAAAGCCACTTTTTTACAAAATTGCACGCTTTGTTCCACACGAGAAGATGGTAACCGTCATTGGCCTCAGTCTGATTACACCTTGTAATTATGTAATTATATTCCTTGATTTTAATTGCGTTTTCCGGCCGGGGCCGCCATTTGCAAGTTTATTCAAGCAGTGGTTTTTGATGGCTTGGAACCTGTATTTTTTTTTCGGGCTGTCTAGTCCAAGGTTTTAGTGTATTTTTTGGGGCGCCCCCTATGTACTGACATAAAAATTTATGATGGGAAATTTGGAAATGTGCTTGGATTAGTTGCTTATGCATTATTGTGTAGAAGGAAAGTGAAGCCAAAATTGAACGAGTCCAATGATGAAACTTTCTCACTTTACTCACAGATGGCGCTAAAATTTTCTGAGATTTTACAATTGGATATTACTGGGATCAAACAGTATCGATGGCTTAATTCAGAAGTAGCGAATGAGCCAAAAGTTGATTTTGAGGTAATACCGTTTTATGGGAAAAAAATTTTAATTTGGAAATAAACAAAGTTAAAAGGGTGAAACAATATATTTATATTTTATATAGGCCTAGAATGAGCTAATTTTTGTTTAGTATTTTTGTAGTCATTTGAGAAATAAAAGGCTCAAAAATGCACATTCGCTAGTTTGACTATGATTAAGTTTGCAGGAAAGCGAAATAAATAAAGCGTAAAAAGTAGCAAATGTGTACATTCAGTAGTTTACCTGTATGCAAATGTTGTCACATTCGCTACTTCTATTGTTATAAAAATCCAGGTCACCAACAATTATCAAAACGTAAACTAACGAATGGTACCATTCGCTACTTGTAACTATTAGATGTGATACCCTGTTGGATATTCACTACTCTTCACTTCTGTAACTTTTAACAATTATTGGTTGAAGTAATTTCTGTAACGTTAGGTTAATTAGGGACACTTCCAGGATCACAATGGTTCACTTATTGGCTCATTCGCTACTTCTGAATTAAGCCATCGATATGACGCTGCCCATATTAGGTGTGCTCGAAAATGAGCCAATGAGGAACAAGTGCCTCCGAAAATATTGCTCCATAAACTAAATAGACTAAATAAAAAAAACCATAGACTAAATATTTCAAGATGACCGAAAGGTGGCGCTTTTACTTGTATAGACGGTTTATTTCCCAGATAATGGGGAAATCCGTAAGGTTAGAGTTTTTGGCCAATTAGTATTCATAATAGATGGCGCCTTACGTAGGCCTATGGCAAATAAATTGTGCCGCCATTTTAGCACGGGCTAAACTGTAGTTGAAATCTACTCATCACAGATGGCGCTGTACTTTTGAAATTGAATTTAAAATAGAAACTGCTCACTAAGTAACATAAATGAGCCAATGTTGTATAAATAATTAATTCTACCGCTATGCGTCGCCTCTTGCTATTTGTCCAGTCCCTATTGATATACTTTCTGGATTAAAGGTCAGTGACCTCAGTCCAATTAGATCTGTCTGACCAGACTGACCTGCGAGAAAATTCCAGACTTACTGGAATATTGATCCATGGAAAGGCTGAGGAATGTCCTATAAGTACCAAAATTAACCAATGTACATAATGTAAGTCATTTACAGATCATTGCCTGTTTGCAAAATGCACTTGGTTCGTAAATTATGCAGTTTTATTTATATGGTGAATAGCATTGTTAACCCTATTTAGAATGTTTTTTTCAAATGGAGAAAATGCACGCAGGTGCACAAGTGTTAAATGTTATGCACTTTTTGGTATTGGGATTTTTCAATGGAAAGTTAGTGGGCTAGAACCAGGTGCGTTTCTCTTGGTTGAGCCACAACACAGGCTATTGTGCAAATCGAAATGCTAAATTGTTTGTGGGTTTGGTTTAACAAAACATGTGTGGAATTGTTTGGTTTTCTAGCTACTTCCGCAATAGGCACATTTTATAGAATGTGAGGGTGAATCTTTGGTAAATCTTGGTGGATTTGCTCCATGTGAAGTGGGGGTGAATCTATGAGAATCGCAAAGATTTACGTAGACGCGACAAGATTCACACAGATTCACTGCCTCTTTTTAATGATCTACGAGCAGGGTAGGTGGCGCTGAATGTCTAAGAACTGTGGTCAGAGAATCACGTAACAATTTTTGGATGGGATTCTTAAAAGAATCACTTACAGGAATCGGCAAATTTCATTAAGAATCACCTAATCAATCTGCACCAATGATTTAGGCCTACTGAATTTCTGTAGATTCACTGGAAAGCACCAAAATCATTTATTGAATCGGTAGGATTCTCAAAGAATCACATAAACAAATCTGCAGAATTGCTTCATAAATCTGGAAGATGCACTATGGATTTACTGAAATTCTGTAGATTTCACAAGAAATCATCAACAGAATCGATAGGATTCTCAAAGAATCACATGAAGG
>JAQIXP010004641.1:0-11289 GCA_034700285.1 Proteroiulus fuscus | reverse complement strand
ACAGCCCTGATCCAGGCGCCTTTCTCTTTCTGGGCTGGGGGCGCATCCTCCTGGGGCGCGGTCAGCAAATGCTGACCATGCTGACCGTTAAATCCGATACTGATTGAGTAAAGACTAATGCAAGATTGTATAACTTGTCATTCACAAATGTTTGATGAAAGATCTTATGAAAGCTATTTTGGTATTACTTTAACAAGACATTACTATTGTTAGTTTGCTTCAATTGGCTATGGGGTATGGAAACTGATGGGTCCTTATGGAACTTATGACAAATTTTATATTGTCATGAGTTAACTGTTCTTACCCACAATCTCGTGGGTCATGCTAGGCTTATCCATCCTGTTTGTGGAATCTGTTTGGAGATACTGGTGATCCCACTATATCTACACCTGTTGGTTTTTCCTTGTCTTAATATTTTTTTCCTTATTTGTTCTTGGTGAATGTTTAGTATTTAGGTCATATAAATTTGTGAGGATTTACCTGAGCCCAATAGATTTTGTGATTGTGAGTTTTGTGAGTGAGCTAGTGTTTGAGCATTTCATCTCTATAGTGTGGTTAGAGATATTTCCACATTAAAAGAAATATGTGGTATCAATTTTTTTGGGAAAGGTAAATTTCTTTTTAATCAGGAAACCATTTAGCTAGGGTTAAGTGTGTAATTTGATGTATCTTGGGAATCAGATATATTAAATTCATAAATCCCCAAATTTTGTTTTTCTACATTTAATTTACATTCAGGGAATCGTTTCTAGTGAACTTTTACAGATAATTAGGGCTATATGTAACAGATTTTCCATTTAGTAATGTTACATGGGATTAAGGGACCCGTGTTGATAACATAAGTCACAGGGTCAATTGATGTACAGTATTCACATGTTGGATAGGTAAAGTTAGTCCCAAATGGTCATATGACTTAACTCTGTAGTGAGGCTCAGCTCACTTACTCTCTTTATGTCAATATAGCTAACCATGTTTTGGGCCTAATGCAAAAATTCACCAAATTTATACTTTCTTGACATAGTTTCTTTTTCCTTGGATATTTCCATGCAGGTAGTTAGACTCATGAAAACATAAAAAAAATGCACAGGGTTCAATTCATTTCTTGCAATAAATAATGGTCTCTCAAAAACATTTAATTAAGTACTGGACATGGATACTATTTACTGCACTGCATTCCAGAATGAATTGAATGAATTCAACATTTGCTTCAAGACATGGCAGCTTAATCATGAAAAGAGAAAATGCATATGTTAATTAAAAATGTCATACAAAATAATTAGATTAAACACTTTGCTATTTATAGTTTAAAAGAGGTTCCTTTAGATGTTCAAATTCTATAAAGTATTTGAGAATTTGAATGGTCAAATTGTCTATGTTAAAATTGTGTATAAGAATTCTATCTACTATATTTTTTTTTCATTTTAGGCATATAAATCTTCATATATATTTTGCTTCTTTAGATAGATGAAGTTTTTAAAATTCAGGTTTAGAGAATTACAATGGAAGGAGCATTTTTAATTTATTTTTTTTCAGAAAATTTGTTACAGATAATCGTTTTCCCAAATTAACCCAGGTCTAAAAAACATTTGGACATTTGAATTGTTGACAATTGGAATTATCAAATGTTGGCAAATGATAATTGGGACTAATGTCAGCAAATAATGTATACTTTGAAATGGTAACAATTGCTAACAGTAGCTTCAAACCCTAAAACATTTAATGACCTTTAAAAGCAATTCCAACATTTCATTTTCAAATTGTTAGCAAATGATTTCAAATGATTTTTTGACCTGGGAAAATACTTTCCCACATCTCTTTATATACATTTATGTTTACATTTACATTGTGAATAAACTTTGAATTTTATCTTTGCTGTCTTTGGCAAGACCCTCTTAAAATCAATCTAAATGTAGACATGACTGAATGAAGAATCAAAGTCACATTGATCACATTATTACATAACACTATTTTAGTTTTACATAATTTGAAATAATTCAAAATTGTTAAGAATTCAATTTAACAATGTTTTAAGTCACTACTGATGTGGGAGTCTCCCTCTGTTAGTGGGATAATTCCCCTACAAAATAACATTATGATTTGCTGATTGTTTGATACTGTTGAATGAATAAACTAAACATAAATGAGACTATTCTAAATGCATTTAAAATGTCATAAATTTGAACACATTTCTTATGAAGCATAATCTATTATCAATAATCATATAGTGACAATTAACTTAAGTTTTTTTTCACATGGTAGTATATGGTACTATATCATCATCATCATTATCATCAACAACATCATTACTGGATTTACTATTTGGTATTTTCATTGATAGAAAGTGTCAATGAGCTATTAGGTTTTTTTAAAATATAAAATTGCTATGTTATAAATGAAATTCATTTCAAATGTATAACTACTGAAAAGTAATGGTGGCTTCTCCTTCAAGTGACACAATGAAAAATCGTAAACCAAACACTATAGGCCTAGTATAACATTAACTGCGCATCTCTCCTCCAATGTGTTACATAATTTGTGAACGCTTTATAATAGTTTAACACAGGTGTCTGCCATTCTTACACCAATTGTTTATATATTTATAAATACATTCGACAATTACTCATCAGCAGGGTGACGTAATAAATACAACAATTCAGTTGCTCTCCATTTCATTCTACATTATTTTTCACTTAGTTTGGTCCACTATTTTTTTATGTTCAAAATGAATGATGATTTAATTTATTTAATTTTACTGATAACTGGAATTATCATTGGGCCCTTTATTCATTCTATCCAAAATGTTGCTATGCGGAAGGCGATCAGTGCAATGGCCGGGTTTGCCATTGCATGTTTTGCAAGTGGTTGGGATGTGCTACATCCAATTACCCTAATTCTTGTCAACTCGTTTATTGTACTATTTTCTGGAAAAAGGTAAGTTAGAATTTACTTTTAATATTTACTGGGTGTAAGTAGAAAAATAGTACTTATACCACAATTATTATCAGCTAGCTTGCACCACCCCACCTTCAGTAAACAATTTAGTAGCATCTAAAAAAAACCTGAAAAACGTTCATACATTTTAAGGTCATTCCACAACTGATCTTAACCTAAAATTGCATTCTTTAAGATAGTAAAGAAGGTCATCAAAACTAAAAACTTTAATTGTATTGAATCAAATAGTGGTAATATTGCTATGGATACTGATGGGTTATCTTGTATGGATTCCAAACTGGAGCACAGTATTCCAAAAGGGGTCTCACAAATGTTTCTTTAACCATGTTTCTTTAACCATTTAAGGGTAATTCCTAAATATTCTTTGAACAAATCTCATTCGTTGGTTTGCTTTACCTACCATCTTAATGATTTGCTCATTCCACAGCAAAGTTTTGGTAATGTGGATCCCCAGGTACTTTACAGAGTCCACAACAACTAAAGGAACCCAAACCTAAATTGTAGTTATAGGTAAAGTCTTAATTCTTTTACGTGATACATGCATAACAAGACACTTTCCTTTTTTAAGTTTAAGCTGCCAGGTTTGACACCACAAACTTAACGTCTATTCTACTTTACATTTAAATTAACTGTAAATGTTGTGGTTTAAATTGACTGATTTTAAAACACACCACTTGCTGTCCATAATACTTATCAAAACAAGTTTGCATAGGATGCAGCCTGGAAAGTCCAAATACAATGCAAAAACACAGAGGTTGTGTGACCTAAGTCTGAGCAAAGCGAGGGCTGGTTATCAATAACATTATTAATGATTTCATGAAATTACAATATCGATTAGGAAATAGAAACCTGGAACATTATCTAAGCTGAATTACAATACCAGTATATGCTCGTAATTCTAAAATGGTATACAGATGTGAAGAAAATTTTTGATAAATGTTTTGCACTAAATCTAATTTAGTGGTACAGGTAGAGTTAGGGATGTTTGGGATGAAATTTTACTTTCCATTATAAATGAATTTGTATCATGTCATACCTTAGTACAAATTATATAATATTAGCACAGCTGTGTCCCAGTTGTTAAAATGTTCAGTTGCACTACTGTTTTAATATTAAGTTTGGCAATCTTGATAAAGCATCAGCTCATAGTACTTCATAAAATGTGTCAGCCATATGAGTATATTTAACAAGCATTTTGAACTTTTGGTATATTTGGAGTAGACACGATCTGTGCCCATTGACATAATAAAAAGTTTTTTCATAATAGAAACAGGCAATTTTTATGCAGTTTTGCATTGTCAAAATTATTTATTTATAGTGTTGTTTAAATGCAAACATGGGAGGTTTTATGGAACAATAACATGACCAACTGATTTGGAAAAAAACAAAAATTAATAAATAGTCCTTAATTATAATTATTAACTCTGAAATTTACAATATTAAAATCAGCACAACCTTATTATTCATGTCATTTATAGTTGCAATGTATTACAATAGAAAAAATATATTATTTTAAGCTGAGTGGTTGACTTAAAACTTATATAAAAAACATTTACTGATTTAATTTTACACTTTCAAGTGTTGTGAGTAGTACTGTTTTCTTATTAAGGGCCAAAAGTAACACAATTTTTTGCATTTTCTTTCTTGTATTTACTCAACTGTATTTACTATAACAATTTTAAATTTATTTGCAGAGTGTGTCACATTCTGAGCTTCTTGTTTTGTTTCACATACATAACACTAGTTCGAATTGGCTATTACTTTGGAATGCCATATCCACCTATTTATGGAAGTGCTATTCAAATGTACCTTACTTTGAAGGTAATATATTTCTGATATTCACACTTTATTTCACTCTTTCTATCACTCTTCTAAATGCATCATTTTGTACCGGTTTTATTGTTTATTTGAATGAAATGTTGTCAGCTAGGCAATTGATTAAACAATAATGAAAGACAATATCTTCCACTCCAGCATGTCTTTTTATTATAGATGATTGGACTTGCATTTGAAGTTCATGATGCACATGTACAACAAACTGATGCCAGTCAGTCATTAAAGACAAGGATGTTAAGCATACAACCAATCTTGAGTGACATTATTTGCTATGGCTTTTGTCATGCTGGTATTCTTACAGGTTGGTCTACTTATTAGTTTAATACAAGTAATCCAACAAGTAATACAACATAATCATACTATTTCTTTCCATCAAGGGCCATATTTTAAGTTTCAAACCTACATTGACAGTTTTCATCATCCAACATCAAATTTCAAAGATGCGCAGACTTTATCACACCTTGGGAGTAGAATGAAATTTGTACCATTGTATATAACCGTGTTCTCAGTTTTAAAATATCTGTATCCAGCACAGGTGCGTAAATCCCCTCATATTTTTTTTTAATATCTCAAAATCACATATTGGAATCATGGTTGAAAAGAGTAAGGTACATTTGAGTCTTGTTCAGTCTGGCAAACTTCTCTGTGACAATTAGGAAGGGTATAATATTTTTGAAAATGAACATCAGGGTTACAGGGAACCCAATGAAAAAAAGACTTCAATGAAACTGCAGTTTTTTTGAAAAAACTTCGAAAAAACTGCAGTTTTTCTGTATACTTATAAAAAAACTCTACATAATTTCTGCAGTTTTTCTGTAAAAAACGTGGAAGTTTTTTTTTACAGAACAATGCAGAAAAACTGCATTCTTTATACTGTATTTTTGTTCTTTTTCTGCATTCTTTTTGCAGTTTTTCTGTTTGCTAGTGTAAAAAAATGCAGAAAGAATGCAGAAAAATGACAAAAACACTATAAAAAATGCAGTTTTTCTCTATTTTTCTGAAGAAAAAAAAACTTGCACGTTTTTTACAGAAAAACTGCAGAAATTATGCAGTGTTTTGTTTTATAAGTGTACAGAAAAACTGCTCTTTAAGACTGCAGTTTTTCGAAAAAAACTGCAGTTTCATTGAAGTCTGTTTTTCATTGGGGAAGGACTGACATTGATACAAAAATTTTGGCTAGTAATAAGTTGATCTAACCATAGATGAGAGAATTGCTATCATCTGCCATATATACTCTCCTCAAAAATTCAAATTCCAAAGCCATTGATTGGTTTACAAACTAATACACCAGCTTTTGCATGCATGTATTTATTCTCACTACATTAATGTATATTTATTAAGCACTGTTTAGGAAGATAATTACCTGAAATTAATTAATATGATCATTTTAAATGAATTAGTTTTGTTAATTATGTGCTTTTACTTTGTGTTTGCATGCAGAGTGCTGTTTCTGAAGAAATATTGCAGAGTTCATTCTGGTATCGGGTATGGTACTCATTACCAGTGGCTTATGCTTATCACATGAGACTGGTCAGCCTCTTTATACTCTCAGAAGGACAGTGCATTACCATGGCAATAGGGAAGTACAACGAAAAATGTTTAGCCAGGCCTGGACAAGGACCAACCATCTTGGAATACCTAAATGATAAAAAAGGGTATGTCATAAAACTTTTTTTTTAAAATTAAGGTGGCTCTAGGGTGCCCCCCCTTACCTTTAAAATTCTTCCAATGTTGCATTATTCCTAAATGTTGAAAGAAATTTTAATTAGGGATTAATATATTTAAAAGCAGAAACCTTACCAGAAAAATCAATTGATACCAATTCAAAATATCAATTGGTCTAATTGTTTTGAATATGCATGAAATGGTGTGAATGGTTGAAGGCAATGATCAGATCAATTGATGCCAATACATTCTGAAACAATTGAGATGAACTGTACCATTTAATATCACTTGGTATGAAATGATAATAATGGGTTGAATAAAAGTCAGCAATATTAAATCTAGTTTTCTCAATTGGTAACAAACAATGAATTGTTTTCTATTGATTATATTTGGTCAAATGCTATCAATTAACCATATGTTATATAACTAATTATACTGGTATCATATTATGCAGAATTAATTTAATATACATTTTTCTTATTTTAGAGTAACTCATTTTTAAATAACCAGTACAATTTTACTATTTCTACAAATTTTAATTTTTTTTTACTATATTTACTATATTTACTAATTTTACTATATTTTAAAAATTTTCTAAGTTTAATATAACAATGCCCAAGAAAAAAAATCAATTCACTAAAGCAATTTGATGGCTTAATTCATAAGTAGCGAATAAGCCAAAAGTTGCTTTTAAGATAATAGCGTTTTTGTGGAAAAATGCTATAACTTGGCAATAAACAATAGTAAAAGGCTGAAATTTTGTGAACAGATAAAACAATATATACATTTTATTGCGATGTGTGCTAATTTTTGTTAAATAAAATAAATTAGTTAATTAATTAAGTCATTTGAGAAATAAGAGGTTTAAAATGCAAAATTGCTAGTTGGACTTTCATTAATTTTTGCAGGAACGCAAAATAAATTTAATGTAAAGTAGCAAAAATGCCCATCCATTAGTTTTTCTAATGAATAAATAAATGCAAAAAAGTAGGAGTGATAATTGACGTTTTTGCCACTTGTACTTAAATAAAAATTCAGGTTTCGAGAAATTTTTAAAATGTATATACTAATGAATGGTATTATTCATTAGTTGTAACTTTTGGAAATGATAGCTTGTGGTTTATTAGCTACTGTTTACTTCTGTAACTTTAACAATTATTAGTTAAATTAATTTCAGTAACTTTCATTAGTGACACTTCGCAGGATAACAATGGTACAACCGTACAATTATCTCATTTTTGACAAATTGGCTTATTCGCCACTTGTGAATTAAGCCATCAATATAATGCCCAATCGGCGTACATAGGAAAAAAACCTCCCACGTTTTTTTTACAGAAAAACTGCAGAAATTATCTGAGTTTTGTTTCATAAGTGTACAGAAAAACTGTAGTTTAAGCCTGCAGCTTTTCGAAAAAACTGCAGTTTTATTGAAGTCTTTTTTTTATTGGGCTTTGACTGCTAGTAGATTCCTTGAATTAATCCAAGGTCAACAAGCCCAGTTTTAGCTTCCATAGCTTTATATTGCAGCTAGCAGACGATAGCCTACATCAGGTATCAGTCTTCACCACGTTTTTTGGATAATTTAGATCATTTAACGTTTCATTTCTCGGTTACTGGTAAGACTTGTTTCCATGTTTTAAAAATGACTTTGCCACATAAACTTCCTCTTTTAACTGAGCATTTGCAGAAATAAGTATATGGAAACAATGTGTTGCATGGTGTTAGCATTGACTACTGACTAGTAGTTCAAGACCAGAGTTATGCAATTTGTG
The DNA here is from genome assembly GCA_034700285.1 of Proteroiulus fuscus. Lineage (NCBI taxonomy): Eukaryota > Metazoa > Arthropoda > Diplopoda > Julida > Blaniulidae > Proteroiulus > Proteroiulus fuscus. The sequence goes on along the minus strand of JAQIXP010004641.1, from coordinate 3,064 downwards.
AACCACCAAAGCTTAATTTACATTCTATACTGGTGAAACCTGGACACTGATGCTGCAATGAATCAATGATGACTGGAAATGTAACTTAAGATTATCTTCTTGTATTGTAGCTATGAAGATGAAACTGAACCATCGCGTGTACAAACATATGATTATCAAACAATACGTAGTGTTAATGTTGAGAAGTGTGAACTTGCAATAACAGGAAATGAATATGCGGCAAATTGGAACATGACAGTCCAATACTGGTTGTATTGGTATTTCTACAGGCGGTTACCTATACATAAGAGCTACAGGTAAGCACTGGCAATTATATACTAAAATCTATAGATTTTTTTTGATTATAATCAATGCTGTTCTTCAAAGAACAATCATACCAACTGTAGTAACTTTTGGAAATTGGTATAACTTAATATATGTTAAATAGAAAGTGTCTTAAAAACCCATAATCTAGTTATTTACCAGGTATGAAGTCTCTGATCTTGCTGTAATGTACTCATCATTGGGCAAATCCTCGGAAAATGACCCTTTCAGAGAAAACATAAAGTAATTTTTTTTATCTGATTTTTATTTTAAATTTGGAAAAAAATTCCACCTTAATAAAAAGAACTTGTGTTTTTCTTTAATGTGTAATCACTATTCAAAAATTTAAACCATGAAAAACATCATTAATTTAAAAAAAGGATGTTTTTGTCACCGTTGTCTATGAGGCTACCGCCCCAGATTCTGAGGTAGTAAACGTACCCATAAATTAAAATTTATGTGTTTTTGAATTTTTTATTAAAACATGTAAACCCTAAGGTATCTGCTTAATAAAACTCAGATTTATAATCACCCTTTAACCCCCCGTTAGGCATCGTTTGTGTAGACTGTCACAACTGAAACGAATATATGTCACAACCAAAACATTTTTTCTAAATTTTTTTTACAAAATTTAGTTATGTAATGTTATGTATTTAGTTTAGATTTAGTTAGGTACTTTTGATATTTATGGTTTGAATATTGTATAAATGAGTGCAAATGTCACAACTGCAACCATGGATTTGCCCCATTTTGAAATGTCCCTTTCCTTAAATAAGCTTTAGAATAGCTTTTAATGTTTGCATTAAATAACAGGACATTGTAAATCAACAGGGGTGTTGATATGCACTGACAAGTGCATAAAATATTGCAATAGTCAGGAGGTGTTCAAGTTGTAAGCAATATAAATTGCATCTTGTGATCTTGAGCATATTGGATGCACATAGTCCCAGTGGCGGATCCAGGAATTTCTTTTGGGGGAAGCCATTTTATTAAGGGTGGGCGCCAATCCCTAAAATGAAGCAAAAACGACCACCCTGCAGGGCCGCATGAAGAAATTCATTGGGGGAGAAGGGGGCGGAATCCCAATCAAAAATTGTTCCAAAATTACGGTGGCAGCTAGGCCAAAATGTGAACTTTTTGTAAAAAATTGACAAAAAATGGCGTTGCAGGCGATTTTTTTCTCAAAAATACTCAAAATTTTACTGCAAAATCATCAAAATTTCGACTAAACTCTCGGTTGAAGCATAGACAAAGTTAATTTAACAATTTTAAAATAGTTTCGGATAGAGGAGCGCAATGGTCGCCGGGTGATGGGCGCCAATTTTGTCCCGGGAGGGGGGGGGGCATGGTTCCCCTGGCCCCCCCTTGGATCCGCCACTGCATGGTCCAGTTCATTTGCTTTGAGCAAACTTGTGCAAATTGAATAGAATAGTTCAGTGAATGACATGCAGACAACATCTTGAAATGCTGGATATTCATTTATTCAGCAAAAAGCTTTCTATCTGCTAGAAGATGTGATGTAATGCTAGAATGGATAATCATGAAATTTCCTCTTGGGCACATGTGATGCACATGGAAGGTCCGAATTGCATTTTTTGTCAAATTTTAAATTTGTTTATTTTTGATATTTCTTGAGTTTATGCTTATTATAATGGCCATTCCAAAGGCTAGTGAGAATATTCTTACTTACTGTAATAGTTTAGATCAATGAAGCACTTTGGGAGTGCCGGTTGAACTTCTGATAAGCTGATGGGAAGTATAACAAACAAATATGGCAGTTGAAGTTGTAGTAGTCGGAACATACACTTTCTTTCCTCTAGCATTAATAAACTAAGATTAATGAACTAGCTGGAAAAATGACACGGTTTGCTTGCGGTACCTTAGTAGAAAAACTGATGGTGAAGAAAGGAACTTTTCTGGTTGAAAGTTTTACTGTCCGGTTGGCAGTTTATGCATTTAATTAATCACCACCACTTGACATTCTATTGAAAATAGCCCAGGAACTATCTGATATATTCAGTCCAATTGTGAAATACTCAGAATATCATTGGAAAATGCTTATAATGTTCAATTTTTATGTGTAGCCTATTATTAAAAGAAGGCTAAATTCATGCTATAGGATGCTAAATTATTAACAATCTTATTCTTTTTATTGTACAGATCTATAGCAACTGCATTTCTCAGTGCCATATGGCATGGTATTGAGCCTGCCTATTTTGTCTGGGCTACTACCGTGATTTTCCTTTTTTTCACCCAAAACATAATGTCTAATGCTCACCGAAAGACTGCGAATAGGATCAACCAAACAGTTTTCAACCTAATTAATTGGATGTTATGCTTTATAATGTGCTTGTATGGTCTAATGCCATTTATTTTAGTAGACTTTTACTCTTTCTTTACTTATTATAAGTCTGTTCATTTTTATGGTCATTTCTTTATGACTCTTGCTAACATTATTTGCATTAATATTCATGTAAAAAGTGCATAACAACTATTTTAGAACAATATAACTAAGACATATTGAGAAATATCAGTTGAACTAAGTTGAATAAAACAGCCTTGGTTTTCAATGTGTTATTTTAATAAATTATTTTAAAAAGGAGTTGAAGACAAATAATGCTATGACATGGAAATGTATTAGTTTTTAAGGGGGCTGTCCACACTTTTAAAAAATACATGCTCCAATGGGAATCTCCATGTTAAATGAAGGTACAAATTAATCGATAATGGCTAAACATAAATTGACGGGGTTTGATTTTTT
>JAQIXP010004640.1:0-11290 GCA_034700285.1 Proteroiulus fuscus | reverse complement strand
TTTTATGTGGCTGGGAGGCGTTTTTGACTCGTAGTTTTTTGGGAAAATGGGTGAATGGCACACACACACACACACACCCACACACACACACACATAACTGCTTTATAGTATAGGAAGGATTCTTTCAAATCACAAAACTGAATGGGTTTGCATTTTTAAAAGCATTAATTGAAGTCTGCATTAGTCATCAAAGGTTATTTATGACCACACATTAACAAAAGGCCATTGTACATGCAATTACTCTCCATATCTGACCTGTATTTTGCGTATTTCACACTAGAAAAGTCACATTTCTCTTCAGAGATATTCTTCACTGGTCAATTCTTTAATTGTTCCAATACAATATTACTGCCCAGTCATGTTATAAACACAGGGCAGTTTACTTAGAAGTACAGACATTAATTCTGGGGGTGACAAGGGTCACAAACCTTCCCAGAAATAAACTTGAATAAGCAAACCCCCAACTTATTGAATTAAAGGAAGGAACACCCTCACCCCACTTTTAGAGAGGAAATAACACAAATGCTTTTCTAATGAAAATAAGATTTCTAGAAACTTAAAAGGAATTTAATATTTCCAGAAAACAAAACAATTGCTTGAATCCCTCCCCATAACAAACTTTAACCAAAAGTTCTGTCACTTGTTAAAAGCAGTCTCACACACCCACACACGGACATTCTGATCATGATCTAGAACATTTATATTTTTTTAGAATCATTTGAGCACGAGGCTTGCACGTGCCAAATACATAAATAATGTATAGAATAAGCACGTGCAAGCATCGTAGAGATTTTTTGAAATCAGTTGAGCACAAGGCTTGCACGTGCCAAATAGAGTAGGAATCTATAAAATAAGCATGTGCATCCCTCGTGAAGATATTCTGGAACCAGCGCGAGACTTGCACGTGCAAAATAAGAGTAAAAAAATCTATAGAATGTGCAAGTCTCGTGCTCTACAGTTCCAAAACATCTCAATGTTCTAGAATCTAGATAATGATAAAAAATGCGTGTGTGGATTGATTTTTTTGTAGTTTTTAATACTGAACAAATTCTGGAAGTTTATGGGAGTGTCTCCATATTACAGTAAGAAGATTTACGTATGTTAATGCTTGCACAGTCCCTTGCCTGGATTTATCCCACCAGCACTCGAGATTCAACAAGGAATATGGGGGTTTAATGAATCCTCATCCTTTCTGTCTATACCCCTAGGCCTTGAGTAAATTTTCAGAAAGAGATTTCTCAGAAGTCCCAAGAAGTCCCCGGTAAGTGTATATATGCTTCCCCAAAACTCACCAGCATGAGAAACTAAGCTAGAAATTTCTCATCGATTTCTCCTTCCATTTTGGTTATTTTCCTTCTCGGGCCGACCGTGGTAAGAAAAATCATAATGATTGTCGAGGAAAATTCAACTGCCAAGACAAGCGAGGCATTTGCAATCCAATAATCAAAGTAGTGCAAGTTGGATTATGTGTTGAAAGCTGGCATTTTTGTTTACTTAACTCGGCAATTGGGACACCCACCCCAGACCCCCAACCCCGCAGCCCCCCATAAGAATATTCGGTTTGGCAAACAAAAATCAATTTTGATTTTCCACACTGGCACCAAATTGCGCATTTTGAGCACTCAATCCGTTCTCGAGTAAACAATATATCCATTATAAAATTGAATTAATGAGCAAAGTTTGTGACCATATATCAGCCTCGTTGAATTCCGATGGAAAACAATTCATTCGATTAATATTTAAAGTGAATTCAGTGTTGTGGAAATTGCAGTTCGACTCCAAATTAGCAGCAACAATTAAGGCCCTGTTGCAGAAACGAGATGCCGTAAACAAAAGAGTATAATGGATGTAACTTGTGGATTGTAACTCGCATGGCTAAAGTTAAATTGAAACAAACAGCCAACACATGAACTGATTGAATTTAGTTGGAAAATACTTAAACATGCATGCTCAGATTCTGATGGATATACAAGAAAATGAATTAAGATTCAGATGCACTTTCCATTTAGTACCGTATAGGCAAAAAAATATCGCAATTAGCTTAAATCAATCAAGAAACTGCATAAAAGGGGCGTCCATAAAAATGCTCTCGAGAGGATAAAGAGGCTTATCTATAGTGAACTGTTTGGAAATTAAAAATTAAAATAAAAGGACAGTAACACCTTGTAACAAGTCATTTTTAAAATGATTAGATGAAAGAAATTTGAAACTGTCCCTTTAAAGGGACAGTCTCACTTTGAAACAAGTTATTTTTAAGCAGTACACAATTACAAGATATTAATTTCTGTGCCAATAATAATTGCAGCAAAGTTTTCATTTTGACGAAATCACGACGTTTCCAAAATGCGCAGTAGGCGCCATTTTCCTTAGCCTTCGGCCGCTTTCAGCATGCATTAAAGCGAGGTGGCGCCCCCTAGTACACGTACGTCTATGGCCTCACGAGAGCTCTCGCCTTCGTTCCAATAGAAGGCGCCACTATGCTTTAATAAACATGGCGTCTATTAAGGCTTCGCATTGCCAACCAAATCCAGGTATTCGGATCATTTTATTTATTGATGGATATTGTCAAATGCAATCGCAATTTCCATTTTAAGTATAATTTTTAACACTCTTTTTATTAAAATCAACTTGTTTCAAAGTGAGACTGTCCCTTTATTGATATAATGGCTATTCAAACATACATGTTTTAAAACCAATAAATAGTTCGCTATAAATGAGTTGTTTGTATTTTACAAAATTAGTCATTTGCATTATGGTTGAGACCATGCATCCTCACTTGTAAAATTCCACATTAATTAACTAAATACTGACTAGGGAACGTTTTAATTCATTTCCCAATTAGTTAATAAGGCAAATTTCACGTCATTTTCACACACATAACTCAAACACCGACAAGTTATCCTTACGTCGAAGGCCTAATATTCCAAAACTGAATGAGTTAGTCCACAATCGATTCTACAATGTACCACTTCAAAGTTTGACCATTGTCCACTTCACTACGGTTTACCAAAAATTATGGTTTTGCTCAATTAATTGCAGAATTTGTCCCTTTGGACAAGTCATTGGTATAAGTACTGTACATTGGTTTCATTTGCCTGTCATTTCTGCTTTGGAACCAGTTGAGCACGAGCCCTGCACGTGCATATCATAGAGACTTTTGCTCAATTCTGCACGAGCAAGTCTCGTGCTCGACTGGTTCCAAAGCAGAAAAGGTGCCTCATGAGTCTCATTTCTATACGTATTGAAATCTAAACAATATTGAATACATTGATAATGAAAAACTTAAAATTGAGCAATTAATGGGAAAAAAAGTAGCTCAATTTGGATTTGCTTCAATATAAAAACTTAAATCAAATATCATTCCTGAGTTTTTCAGGGTGTGTAATATAGCTATTTGTGATCACGTGTACTCCAAGCAACACATCCAAATTTAAAATAATATTCAGATACGTTAGAAAATAAAGATTTTGCGAAATTTTCTGCATTGAAATATCTAAAATTTGTATTTCAAGATCGGCTCATGTAGGCAGCTCTTTTGAAATAATAAAAATAGCATTTCAAAACTTAAAAAGAGTTTTTTGTGCAGAAATAATACTCTAACACTTTAAAATCAAACCCACATAACTAAAATAAAACAGGCCTTTTGGGTTCAAATTTTAGTTATTTTATATTTTTGAAGGACCAACTTAATTTTGTTCCTGGTCTCCCAAAAAACCATGACAAATATTTTAATTTTTGTACGTATGTTTTACTTATTTTCGCTAAATTTCGCAATCTCTCAACTATATCCTGAAATAATTGCTGCTTATAGGGCAACTCAATAATTTGGCGGATCAAAATAACCAAATACTTGGAATTTGGCTATACAGTTACAAATCAAAAATTATTAATTGTTACTTATTTTAAAAATAAAATAATTTAAAAGCATGAAATCCTACCTTCAACTTGTCAACAGAAATGATGCCCTGATGTCCAGTGCTCGTTGGGCCATGCATTGGCTTCCATGGGTGGTCAACAAATCAGGGTCAATCTCATCAACCTTTTCCAACTCTCTTACTCTGTCCACATGAGATAAGATAAGAAACAGCTACAAAAGGTCGTTTGGTTGATGGAATGGTCCAGTTTGCCCCTGCCCTCATGGACATGAATGTTTTGCTGAATGGCCACCTGGACATCATGTGGTTGGATCCTCAAGTGGTTGACCTGCAAATGAATAGAAATAATAATTACAATTCTTGGAATTCCACATATTAACTATGGGGGTCGTTCATAAGTTATGTTTAAATAACTACTTATTTTTTTTTTACACTGCTCATCCTGTAAAATTTACATTATAAAATACATACTTCATAGTAAGAATATAGCCTATAATGTGCTTGAATGCATCCAGCTTGTTAAATGGTAAGTGCTGTATTATTGATTAAAATAATTGTATATTAATTAAAAATGTGATTTACGAATGAGACAATACCACTGCACTGGTGCCCTAGAGCTACTGATTGAAGAAAATAAGTTCATGCTTAGACTCTAGTTAAACTTGAAACTTAACCTTGAACATTACACCCAAACCTTGAAAAAATTAACACAACTATTACACCTAATATGCTAACTGTTACATAATTGTTTAATAAAAAATTATTGCAAAATAGGTCTACTAATGAATGCTGGTGGTCATTCATTCTAGTCCAGTAAAATGGATCCCATTTGGGTTTTGCATATTCTACCAAATCCATGTATTCGGGACATTTTATTTATTGATTGGTGGGCTAAAATATAAATTGCTATTTCCATGTCTTACCAAATTTTTCATGCTCTTCCTCCTACTACCCACATCTTTCAAAGTGGGACTTTCCCTCTAAATTCAATATAGACCCCAGACACAGTCTAGAGGTGCGGTACTACAGCACTATAACGATATCAATATTTTGTGAATTTTTTGGTGGAAAATGGCGCAGTATTTCTGCAATGGAACGTTTGCATGCACTTGGTTGAGCGCGTGATCTTCACGTGCTAAATCTAATACGTGTGCGTGGAATATGCACGTGCAATGATCGTGCTCAACAATTGGATTCTAAATAGAAACAGTTCCTCAAGTTGTTGCGCAGTCTTGGAATATCCAATTGGAACATTTGACTTTTTTTTAAAAATTTCAAATTTCGCCCACTGAATCAGTACAACCATTTTTCAAATCGCTGGAAAAAAAGTACATTGACAGTTCGTGATTTTAGTAATGCTACAAACGCAAAGGCAGAATCCAGAATAAATTGCCCCTAAAAAAAACCTAAATGTGTTTTAAAACAGTTTCCTGAAATTAAAATTAGTTTGTCGAATCCTGGAGCACCGGTAAGTTGAGCTGTTTTTAAACTATTCAAAAACTTACTTAAAAGTTGAAACTCAAGCTGTTATTTTGAGATACGAGCTCTTTTCCAATTGCATTCTCTCTCTCTTTCTCGTCTCTGTGAACTGATGCATATGTTGGGAGGAAAAGGACTTTTTTATCCTTAGACAATTTACGGAAGGAAAAGACTCGCTAAGATCCAACCTTATCAAAAGGATGCCAGGGTATTAATAAAAATTCTTTCAAAACACTCGATAACTCTGTTTGGTAAATGACATTTTTCAGTTAGCGTGACAATATCTGAAACAAACATCTCTTCACCTTATAAGTAAAGAGTCTGCTTCACGGGAGCTTAATTCATATTTTTAGACATGATTGAATATCAAGGATTTAGAAAAATAAATGTTTGCTAAAGCTTGCTAAAAAACGGAATGAGAACTGATTAAATCATCAGATCCCAATACACATTGCCACTTATTGTCTTTTAACTTTTTTTATACAAACAGACTGTCAGTCAACTTGGGAGGGTTCTGTTAATGAGTTACCCCCCACTGGTCGTTTTATCAAACCTAATAATAATACTCTTGAAGTGATAACATACATCAGATCAGTTTTTAAGCCTTTTCCACAATTTTTAACTATTTTAGTAATAGACTGAAAAAAATGTGTGACTCGTACAGTGCATGATCGAACCCAGCATCCCAAGACTAGCTGTTCAACACCCTAACCACAGGACCATTAATTCACTAGATATATGATTGAAGTTGGGTCTCCACAAAAAGAATTTTAACAAACTTTTGCAAGTAGCTGCATTGCAAGTGTTTACAAACGTTTGCTATCATTCACAAACGTTTGCTATCTTTCACAAACGTTTGCTATCTTTCACAAACGTTTGCTATCATTCACAAACGTTTGTTATCATGCACAAACGTTTGCTATCATTCACAAACGTTTGCTATCATTCACAAACGTTTGCTATCATTCACAAACATTTTCTATGATTCACAAACGTTTGCTATCATTTACAAACATTTGCTATCATTCCCAAATGTTTGCTATCATTCACAAACACTTGCTATCATGCACAAACATTTGCTATCATTCCCAAATGTTTGCTATCATTCACAAACACTTGCTATCATGCACAAACGTTTGCTATCATTCACAAGCGTTTGCCATCATTCACAAACGTTTGCCATCATTCACAAACGTTTGCCATCATTCACAAACGTTTGCCATCATTCACAAACGTTTGCTATCATTCACAAACGTTTGCTATCATTAACAATTTAATGTTTGCTATCATTCTCAAATGGTTGCAAACATTTTGCACACTTAGGGGATACTCTCCTTTATACAAATTGCCAAATAAGTATAAGAAACTGGCAATATGAAAACTTTTTTTGTGACCCATTCACTAGAAACAAATTTCAATTTGGAAACTGAACTGCAAAACTGGTCTAAAACTTGGTTTTTCACATTACTTGCATATAGGTATTTGAAATTTCAAAGTAATTTATGAAAACTCCATTCCACTGTAACTGAAATATTTCTATGCAACCGTGACCTTTTACATAAAATACTACATTATCATTTTTCGGATTCTGTTTTATCTGCATTTTCACCTATTACATTTTCATCTTTTTTGATCAAAGGCCACAAAGGCCACGGAAGTCCAAATGTGATTGATCCAAATTAAAGATTTTGGATTTACATGATCTGGGACCAGTATACATTTAGTTGACAAACATCGCGTTCAAGTATGACCCAACTTATGTATCCACTCGTTAAAGATAAAAAGCAATAGGAGACATCCTTCAAGAAAACTATACAAGCATTATTTTACTTTCAATAAGAATCTTAAATTTCGATGGTTTTTTTTAACACAGAACATTTTCAAATATTTCAAAGATACTTGTTCAAGGCATTAAATGTTTTAAAGCCAGAAAACCGCACCACTTTCATCAAAAATTCACAAACCCTGTTATATATCATATGTTACATCCATGTCTATGCATTATGAAATGTATTTCTCATTAATCTTTTAAAACAACTGTTTTTTTTCCACCCAATGCAATGGTATATAAGCAAATACACCACTTCTGTGCCATGTTTGCATTGCTTCTATGTACAGTACATGTAGTGCTGCAAATCCATTTGGTATCTCTTGACAAACACGTTTTCATAGTGTTATTTCTGTACATTTTCACTTATAAATTAATTCATCTCCTATACAAATTGTATATTGTAAAGTATGAACTCGTTCATTTTATTAAATGACCCATTAAGTTTCAACTTTCAATTAAGTCATATTCGTTGGCGGTTTTTACATGCGCTGTACAAGCGCTTGCTTGTCTTAGGCAACAGCTTGCGAATCTCTAATGCAAACACATCTAGAAGAATGTCTTTTGTATAATATTCATTCTTCAAAAACGCACTGATTCAATAATAAATAATTTTAGCGTGGATCTAACGGTATTAAGCTGAGCTATTGTATATAGGCTTATATACTGTTGTAAACCACAAGTGAGAATTGACAGATGGCAGGAGATTTGAATCCAGGTTTTTATAAAAACGGTATAAGATTCAAAACTTCTTACCACAGTTTGTTAGCGACTTAGAATGATGTTATTATAATTATAAAGCAAAGACAAGGAAATCAATAATAAATAATTTAATGCATATATATGACAATTGCATTTGGTTTACTTGCATATTGCTCAATTCACATGTAGCGAATGAGTCAATTTTTCAAAAATGAGATAACATGAACAATTGTGATCCTGGAAGTGTCCCTAATTGAACTAATTCCCATAAAGTTGAATATACCACGAATTGCTGCCTATAGTTTTATTATGATTCACCTAAAGTTACATATAAATTACTTATGGCCGGATGCCCCAACCTCTGTTAGGGTTTAACCAGCAGTTAAAATACATTTTAACAAATAGTTAGAAGCTTTTCCTATGCACAAACAGTTATCCATAACTATTAGTTTGTTAACTGGAGATTTATATCTTTGGTTGGTGCACTCGGCTGCAAAACCAATAACTATTAAAGTTATAGAAGTGAAAAGTAGCGAATATCCAACAAGGTATCATCCCCAAAAGTTACAAGTAGTGAATGGTACCATTCGTTAGTTTATTTTTTTTTTATATTGTTCGTGACATGGATTTTTAAAACAATACACATATAACGAATTTGTCAACATTCGCTACTTTTTTTTGCATTCACTATATTCAAAAGGCAAACTAATGGATGTGCACATTCGTTACTTTACACTTTATTTATGTCGCTTTCCTACAAACATAATTAAAATCAAACTAGCGAATGTGCATTTTCAAGCCTTTTATTTCTCCAATTACTTAATTAATTTACTAATTTAATTAGTCAACAAAAATAAGCATATTCTCTATAATAAAACATATATATTGTTTCATCTGTTCACCAAATTTCAGCCTTTTAACATTGTTTATTTTCAAATTTTAGCTTTTTTTTCATAAAACGCTATTATAATGAAAGCAACTTTTAGCTTATTCGCTACTTGTGAATTAAGCCATCGATATGCACATGCATTGAGCCCCTCGAATGCACGTGACAACTGCATTTGGTTTACTTGCATAATGCACATGCATTCGAGTCCAACTAATGCATGTGACAGTTGCATTTGGTTTACTATCATATGCACGAGCATTGAGCCCCATGAATGCACGTGACATTTGCATTTGACTTATTAGAATATGCACGTGACATTTGCATTTGGCTTATTAGAATATGCACGTGACATTTGCTTTTGGCTTATTAGAATATGCACGTGCATTGAGCCTAATATTGGAACAAAAATCCTTTTCCATTCTTCCAGATCGGAATTTTTTTGGGTTCTTGTAAACTTGTTTTTCAATTCAATTTCTATTCAATCCACACGATCAGCATATCATGATGCCATTTGGTAGAGGGATTATCCCACAATCAGGAGGATACTCCCAGTCAGACACTTTGACTTAAACATCATCGTTAAATTGAATTCCTAATAATTTTGAACTATTTTTAGGAAGATTATTCCATTGTCTTATAGAACGTATGAAAAAGGATCAATGATAAGCATCCAATTCTAGCACGAATTTCCTTCAGAGGATTGGCCAAGTATACTACATGTTTAGTATACTCTTTTTGACCACTAGACGCAATAATTCTGAGTTCCTCAAGGTGACTTTGACTATATAATAATCGTATTAAGTATTTTCATTTAATGCTTCACCGCCAAATAGCATATAGCTTATTCACAAAAGTTTATAAAATGTGAGTCTTAAGTTCACGATACGTATAACAAATTCATTTATTTATTGGGTGCAGCAACTCGATTCACAAACTCTTGTTAGTTTATTCATGAATCCCATGTAAAATTCACAACACATCAGAAAAAGTAAAGTTAACAGATTGGATGGAAATTCCTATTCCATTAAGATTGATGTTAAAAATTATTTTTTTTTTTTTGAAAAGACCAAAACCGCATTTAGCCAAGCGCATAAATTTTCCATCTATTTTATATTTACGGGAATTGAAATCCTTCTTATAGTGATTTGTATACATCTGACATGTACTGACGTTTTTTCTTGCCCATCTTTAATCCCATATTTTATTGAAAGCTTTTTTTTCTCCCTTGTAACCAATAATATTCTCAAATTTAACAAAAAGCCCCCAATTGGCTTCTCATGCAATAAAGAAATCAGTCTTTCTGCCAATTTTGCTCCAGACTAACATCAATTTCGTTTAATCAGAAAAGCCATAATTTCTCGCTCATATGAAAAGCATATACTGAAATATTTATTCATGTTGTTTACCCTGTTCAACCAAACATTGAACTGGAGAATTCAGGTGGAAATAAGGTACCACCTATGTATTTTTAATGCCAAATTTTTATGACAGCTGCCATTCACTGTTATTTTATAATAGTTTTTGATGTATAAATTTGCTCATTTGTTCTATAGGATCATACTATTTTTCAAACGGCTTCGATCCCTCACTAGGGGGAGGCACCATGACACGCTAAAATCCCAAAAACAGTGCCAAATATTTCTAGATGGTGGCGCAGTTTCTATTGAAATGATCGATATTAATTCCAAAAGCTGTAAATTATCTTTGAAAGTGGCGCACCAAGGGGTACAAACCAACAAACCTTGTGGGAAAATTCTCTCACCAGGTGGCAACACTTGCTATACACTCGAAGCTAGCTATATTAACTTCATAATTTCTCAGGCTTTAAGAAACTGATTTGACCCCTAAATGCACACGAAAGTTTGTTTTTAAGTTTCAAGTCAATAACAACAAAGTTTAAGCAGTAAATAAATTTTAGACCATGCTCTTTATTTCTGCACTCTGTCGCACGAGGGCGCCAGCAGTATTGCCCAATTCTTGAATTAAGTTAACAGTGGGGTACCAACATAAGTTCAATTCCAACTCACTATGTCTATAGCAAACAAAACGTGTTATATAGCAAAGTTATACAACTTATTACAAAAAAGAGAAGACAAAAGTTATAAAAAATGCTGTCATTTAATATTTTTTTCAGTATGTCACCCATACTTAATCATTCAGTATAACACGTTATATGTATATATATATATATATATATATGACGTTATATAACAAGTTGTACAACAAACTAATAACCATTTACGTTATATAACTATGTTTTGTGATATAGTGTGGAAGCACCTTAAGGGGGCTGTCCACATTTGTAACAGCATGGGCCTAAGGGATTTCCATGTTAAATTCGTTTACTTCAAACTTTTCTAACTCAAGACTGGGTCAAAGTTGAACGATGGGGTTTGGTTTTTTTCAAAGATTATTAAATTAAGTAAAACTTGTTGTATGAATATGACGTCACGTGCATTCTGAATGTAGTTATCGATTTTCAAAGTTGACTGTTCCGTTTTCCCATGCTATTTTACA